>JAUMHA010180937.1:0-11902 GCA_032359765.1 Saxidomus gigantea
CCTGTCACCCGGCAGTCGTCACCGGCACACAGGGATTCTAGCAGAGTGGTGCCCATCTCATCCCGGAGGTCTTCTGTTTGTGAAAACAACAAACGGCTCTTGTTAGAGTCACCCCCTCGTCGTTAGCTGAGGCCCAGACAGTTACTAGGTCGATGTACCGAATTACAAGTGGACCGAAGTCCTGTTGTGTGTGTTGATCTAGTTTCCGTCGTGACCCCACGCCTGCTCCGCGACGTGCACGCCACGAGGGGCAGAAAGCCGTGAATATTAATGTTTATTCATGGTAATATTTAGTTTCAATTACAGCCGATCAAGTGTCAGTTTACAATACACTGTTGTCGTGGTGGTGACACTTTCTGTGGCCAATTTTAGCGATAGACAAAAGAGATGATTTCAATTTCTTGTCCATCTAGATAAGGAACAACCATTCTGATTCAAGGACACTTATCTTTTTGACATCTTTTGTGATGGAAAGTGCTCATTCATGCCACTGCAGTTATAAAGAATCTTGAATGTACTGCGCCGCGTGTAACTTGGAGTATTACGTATGCTCTTGGTTTGAAATTTGATATTAATAACATAGTGTACACTCTACTTTTAGCTAGTAACGTAGAAAACAGAACCGAACACAGAACATTCTTTACAGAGTTTACTTCCTGTTATCACAAATTCATCCTACGTTTTACATGAATGATTGAATCTTAAGTCTTTAAGGAAACCAACATTGAAAATGGCTACAATGGCAACGATGGATTTTTGATGCTTAAAAAGATATCAACGTAAGTTCTCGGGATAGAATATTAGCCCGCAGTTATGCATTTCTTTTAGCATACAACGACCGATTGCCCGGATATTCGTTAGGAAAGCTGACCGAATATCTGAATAAATGTACCGATTTCGGTATTTGTTGACATCCCTAATATACACCAGTCCATATGACTTTGCATCGTAAAGTTCTTAAGGATTTCATCATATACGTTGTTAGTAATTTTACACGTTTCACTTTTAAAATGAATCCCCGAAACTACTTGTCAAATTTGAAATTATTTCAAAAGAATGATTCAAATACATGAGCTTTTACCAACATTGTGCAGAAGATGTTGATTCATTCAAATCTTTCCTCAACTTAACCATATATTGTGTGTGAAGATGCAATCAAGTCAGTGGTGTCGAAAGTGCCCTAATGCTGCAATGAAAATATGCTATTCAATTTTATTCTTTCGTTTGGTCTTACATGTATACAAATGAATGGCTATAATTAAACACTTACTTTGCTACGTGGAAAGTGAAATATTATCTGAAAGTTGTAACCTTACACAATGTAATGATTTAAATTAGATAAGTGAAAATAGTTGAACCATTGAACATGTTTAAAGGGACATACCATATAACCGATGTCAAGCTAAATAAACTCAAAAAAAATATAAATAATAGAATAGAGGAATTATCATAACTTAAATTGAGGCATTTTTCGCCCTGTGTTGTTCTTTAAATTTGTATTTATTTATCATTTGCGCTCATATAACACAGTATCTTTGTTTCGAAAATATTATCGGCTAGATGTAGGGTATATCCCTTTAAAGTAGAACAATGTCAAAGTACGGTAACAGAACTAGGAGACTTCTTTGATCTTAATGTTTCAACTGCTAGAGCTTGCACTGTTCAAATATAATATTTTCTCCAATTGCATTTTGTACTTAACGTCAGTACTTGAACTTTCAAAATATAAGCATTTTCTTTCAAAGCGCCAGGAGTTAAACTTTAAAATCACTGAAGTCTGCTACGGTTTAGTTGTTGTTTGTTGACTTTTTTCTATGAAAAATATTTCATTTCATTTATTCAACAGAAAAAATTGTATGCTGCACTGTTTTTCAAAACAACAACCAACCAGAAAAGGCTGTCCAAACATGCGTAGCAGAACTGTAAATAGAACAGTTATTAGTTGTATCACCTCGTCTAACAAAAACATGATCCCCAGCATTAACATGCACAACTATGGTACCACTACCACTATGCAAATCATGAATTTCTTCAGAATTGGCAAACGCAGTCCCTTTAACTTTTCCGTTGACAATAATTTCAGCAGTTACAAATGTGTTGGTATTGGATCCAAGAGCTACTGTGAACACATACGTCCCTGTGACCGGTGCATCAAAAATTCCATCGTTGCCATTGTAGCCATTTTCAATGTTGGTTTCCTGCAAATGTATTACAAATTCCCATTCAAAAATAAAAAACAGAAATACATAGGTATTCAGGACATTGAATATGGCTGATGAGAATATGCTCATTTATATCTTTTTCCCACTTTTTGTGAAGAAGTGATCTTTGTTTTGTCCACTCGTAGATTTTACCTTTGTAATGAGTTTTTAATTTTTCGGTCTCTTGTGGGAAAAGATTTGAATACTATACAGGAACATTGCACCGCCTGGTTTTCTTTATCTTAACAGAATATACCAAACGATAGAGATTTGAACTCGGCATAAAACTAAACTGAATTGAAAACTTGAAAGAATTTACTGCAAAAGCCCTTAAGCTCAACCTTATTAACTTCATAGCTTTAGAGTTAGTTCAACACACAATGCTCACCAGATGTAAAATTGAAAAAGTTCACACAAATTGTCATGACGCGGTGAATGATAGCATCTTGAGGTCTGAACTGTTTCATATCTTTCCCACCTCACACTTGCACTGAAGGCACTCATTCTGTTGTATTTAAGGTAACCATAAGAAAACATGTGCAGTTTGCAATAGAATTGCAGCGATCTTTGAGATACATGATTTTAGAGGAAACACCGCTAGTATTACCTGAACATCAAATATGATTGTTTCATGATTACTGTAGCAATGACTTCTACTCAGGTACACATAGAATGCAACATTTGCTGGTTGCTGAACTACAATAAGAAATAATCGAGTCAAATTATTTTTACATACAAATACTTGAGCTGAAAATGATTTTAGACTGATGATTTTCTATTTTTAGCCAGCAGATGTAACCCTTTCCCTTATTGCTAAAACGTTATTGTTACAGAAAGTATATTGTAAGTAACCTTACGGTACATGTTGAAGAAATCAATGAAACCTGCTTTCTCTTAGAACATTGAATTTATAATAGTTTTATTCTTTTTGGTAACAAGGGTAAATTAAAAGAGTCAGGAATTAAAAGTTAAAATATAACGATAAATCATGCGTATCAACACTCAATCAAAATGAATACTAATACTCTGAATTAATGTTAAAGAAAAGTGTCCAAAAGCAGAGCTTGATACTGTTACTGGTGTTTGACTAAAGTCATTAGTACTGGTCATAACTTATAAGTGTTCAGGTAACACAGTTAATTAACCTGGAAAATTTAGACTGACGTCAAATAAAACAATGCGAATGCATTTAATTTTGTAAACACGAACTTCCCTTTTTTTTAATTAAACTGTTTTCTTTCAAAAATATCTTTAATTTGAAATCGGTATATCTAGTTCAAACATCCTAACGCCACCAATGGAGTTCGCAAATATTAGTACCAAATTCACATAAATATATACAAATAGTATTGTTAAACACAATTGTAAATATCAATATACTTGCATCTCTTTTGGAAAATAGCTATGTCCTTAACACTGACGACTTTCTACTTGCCATCGTGCTTTCTGCCCACAGGCTTTCCCATTGCTAGATCATCAATTCTATTTCTAAGATTCTCAATTTCTGCATCCTTTTCAGCACGTAGATTTTCCAACTGATTTTGTTGTGTGTTCAACTGATTTTGCTGTGTTTTGATTAGTTTTTCTAGTTCAATTAATCTTCTGTCTGTTTCCTGTAAACAGTTTACACTTGAAAAAGAACAAAAAAATGAAATTTGAAATAAACTTACATAAAGCAAAGATATTTTTTAATTATTTGGTATTACTAGCTAGGACTGAATGAACCAGATTAAGAGAAACAAGCTTGATCAGTTCACAGTCATACATAAGAAGATGTGTGAAACATACCAATGTCATAGTCAGAGACCTTGTAACCTAAAGAGACACTACCTTAAACTAGTGTCAAATTAAGTAACTTTCAAAAGTATAAATAACAGAATATTTGCAAGTTTATTACTTAATCTAAAAGTTTAAGCTATACATTTTAGTCTTTATCGGTAAAATCAGCGTTTTGAAATATGGTGCAGTAACGTAAAACATTCAATATAAAGTTTTTGTTGTACAACTCATCGGTGGGTAGCGATTCATAACAGAAAGTATTGATGTTGATTATTTGTGCTAAAATGAGGGATTTCGATATACGTGTATGTTGTTCTTTGAAATTGTATATATTTACCAGTTTACGTTCACTGAACACATTTATTAAGTTTGGAGAATACAAATTGCTAAATGTAGCGAGTGCCCATTTAAGGTGAGCTTCATGTTATAGTCGGTATTTCTCACCTTTCGTTTTTTATACAAACACCTTTACACCTAAATGTACTGAGTGTTAGACATCAACTAAATATGTTTGCATTTCGAAACATCTTTTGTTGAATTTAACCAAAGTCTGTGCAGAGCCAAGTAGTGACATGTTTAATCAGGAAAGTACCGAACTACATTTAGTTACAACACGTATTGTTAGTGTAACACCTAAACACTTCATAAACTCAGTAAAAGGAAATGAAAGAAAATTGAAGTTTTCATTTTTTTTATTTTCTTAAAATAAATGAAAACTTTATCAAATGAAGTCATTATAACTTAATCGGCAACTACTTACTCCAATTGTGTTTACATAAAAAGACGCGAGAAACGACAGTACATTGTCATTCCAAGTGGTCCTTTTAGCTAGCCCGAGCAAGAAGTGGTTATGGTGAGCTATTATGATGCCAAAACCGTTTTGTTCCCGCTTACTACGTACAAATTTTTTTTTATAAACGACAACTTCAAAAACACAGGTTTGTTCTTTCAATAATTTCACACAACCTATACACGTAACCGTTTTAGAAACGCAAAGATTTCCCCTGTTGAACATTTTAATTTGAATGACGCTATTGTTTTTATTTCTATGTAAGTCATTTTTTGCGATGAATTATTTAAACTTTTACAATAATTCAATTTTATATTATTTTTGTTGTGCATGAAATTTGAATAAATTTGAAACACGATAACTGTTAAATAAATATTTTGCCACTTTTGCGTTTTTAGACCTGTTGAGTGAATATTTGAATGACCATCTATTGAGATTGTTGAAAATATTTAAAATGGGTTCATGTAAAAGTTATATTACAGTTCAAAAAACTATACTGCATCACGTTCAAGAAAGAGGCTCATAACACAACAACTGCTATTTAAATGTATTATATACTGATGTGCAAGTGTTTAAGAAATAAACGTTCTATCCTTTGTGAAAGAAATAAAGGTAAATTTGGTATCAAAATGTTTGAAAATCTTTTCTTTACACGATGCCTTATTTTGGAATCAATTTCAGGTAATTATTAGTGCATTGTTTTACGCTTGAATGGAGTGGGGGCTAAAAGTAAAAGTTGCAAGTCTGTATTGTTTTCTAAATGCTTACTTAGCTTCAGGTGTTTGCCAAGAAATATGGAAATCAATCAGCATCTGTTATGTTTTCCTATTCTACGGATCAAGGCAAGTATTCTCGAACGCATTGAACCTGTGTCCTAAGTGCGTCAACGTCATGCATATATCCTGGCGTGCCGTTGTCACCTAACGCTTCCATTTTGACGGTCACGTTGTCGAAGGTTCATGATGGTATTTATGTGACAGTTAATTAATTAAACAGCCTAGCGACGTCAGAGACGCTGACGCCGGATGCAATTTGCAGAAGTGCATGAATTCGTTCATTTTCTTGCATCTTGTTGATGAGTGAAGTTCAAATGAACTGTGATTTAATTATTGCAAAGCCAGTAAAGATATCGGTCAGTGACAATCTGTACTTGCATAATAGCCTTCGGTCAGTTTGAAGGAAATCGACGTGCTTAAATGTTTGGTAAATTAGTGCAATTAATGGAAGATTATTTTGTTACTCGTGATAGTAAAAGCTATCTTTTTACACTTAGTAACGAAAAAGTTACGCTCAATATAGAAGTAGACAGTTTCTTTTTTGTTGTCAGTACATTACACATATGATTTTATTTGTATCATTAGCGGATAAAAATGAAGATACATCTTACAAGAATGGGTAAAATATCTATTTATGACCAGGATAGCTGAAAAGAGTTTCACTATATTCTATAGATATATACTAGGTAAGTGCTAGTATATTCATGTGTTTTAGTTATACCCTTCTCATATAGTATACATCACTACACTAAATGAGCTTCTATAAATCTTTTTTAAAGGACATACCCTATAACTGATGCCAAACTAAATAACCTCAAAAGCATAAGTAATAAAATATTTTGATGTATTATAACTTAACCTAAAAGTTTCAGCTATGAATTCCAGTCATTATCGATAAATATGCTGCAGTATGGTAAAACCATTCAATAATCTATGTAGAGTTGTTGTTGTACAAATAATGGTATAAAATGAGGTATTTTCCGCCATAGGTTATTCTTTGAAATATTTTACGTTCATTGAACACATATGGCTATATTTAGATTCGTCACTCCACCTTGACCCAAACTCGGAAAAGGCTTCCTGAAGGAACGCTCAAGGACGCCTTTTGTAAGGTCAAGAATTGGTATTCATAGTCAAGTCTCATCCTCGACTTTCTCGGGGAATAGTGACGGCGTAGATCATCCGTAACAAATCTTTTAATAATTTATTCATACAGAAATATGGAATACACATTGCAAAAGAAAATATGGCAGTTTAAAGAATTTATTCCATTTCCTGCATCTTCAAGAAGTAAACCTAAAATCAAAGCTTTTGATCAGCGATGGTGGAGGGATTTTAACAGAAAGTAAAGGGAGGTTACTTAAAATATATACTTATGGCTATATTCAGGAAACGCTCCTCGACTCAAACTCGAACAGATAATTACCTTTAATCGGCTAACGGTCGATGCATTGGTATTCATAAACGTAAGGAAGGGTCGAGTAACCTCGAGTATGGACAGATTTTTCGAGGAGCGAAAGCGGTTTCTCGAGCTGCACTCAAGGTGTCATTTTGAATACGACTCCAGCGAGAAATGGACGAGTTGCAGGAAATAGATAAAGTTGAATAGGTTCGTATGCCATGGGTAGTTTTAAGTAACAGAGGCAACCCCTTAGATGATTTTAATGATGTAGAATTCTTCTTAAAATCATATACTTGTACTTTTATCAAACGGAAAGAGAATTTATATCACATTCAGATTGTTTCGTGAAATCATGCAGATATCATCATTTCTTGTAGATTGTCTTCTACCTCAGGTGAACGATATAGGACCGTCATGGCCCTCCTGTTGCACTTTTATTCTCCACTAATTACAAGCTTAAATCTATAAGAAGATCATTTAATCATGCTTTAGTAGACACAATAAGGTCTGTGCCTGGTATTTGTAGTAATAAGAGTAGTCTATTAGCGCAAGGTACATTCGACGGCAACACGTCTGTTTTTAAACGTGGCATTATACTATTTCTTTCACCTAGGAATGAAATAGTCCACCATCTGTACAGCTAGAGAGGCAGTTGTGCCACATGCTTTGATCCCGACTCAGTTATTCCGTTAATGAGGAATGTGAATGCAATTAAAAATCTTTCACGTAACTTTCAAGATTAAAATTTTCATAAATTCTGACACCAGCAGTTTGTGTGTTCACCGATCTCCCAAAATAAAATTCTGAGAGAAACCCGGCCAAATCACGTATCACCAAATTGTCGCTCCATGTAGTTTGCCAACACAGTGAAAATAATACAATACTCGTTTAAGTTCAGAAGTACTAAAAATAAAAGTTTTAAGAATTTGATAGAATTTTACGAATAAAACTTTTTTCGCGTTCTTACAAATTTTAATTATGGGCAAAATTTTGCGAATTTGAAAAATAGGGGTGGCAACAAATAATTGATTAAATCTTTAATTTGCAGAATATTTTAGTTGTTTAATTTGAACCAACAATGTCTTATATATTACTCTTATTGCCATGAAAATTTAACCAATAAATCGAGTTGTGCATTTTTAAAGTTATTGCGAAAAGGTTTCTGGTAGCGTTAGAAAAGGTGTTAAGTATGTACGAGAGTCATTCATAAGTTTTAAAGAACACTGACTTACTCGGCCTATGTATATTATGTTTTTATCTTTATTTCCATGCTCTTTTCAATACTCATGTTAAATGAAGAAAATTAGAGATTCATGCCAAGCTTTGTCAAAATAGTAAGTTTGATGAAGCACTGGCTTATCTCATATATTGTATCTATCTAGGTCAGCATAACCATGACATTTGTTTTAATTTTGTGGTGTATTTATGTAGACGTTCAAGTTGTTCTTATATCTATTAGCATTTGTTTTGCTCATTTGCCGTTTTTTTAATGTTTCTATTGATTTATATGTATATAAATCATTTGGTAAGTATATATTGCATAACTGTAATTATAACATCTGCTTGTGCCAACAGAGTAGGAAAAGTTATAGGCTTGTCAGGTGACCTGGCATAATCATATTTTTCTCTGCTTTGACATTATTTTACATGTTACGACGCAGATGTGCTGCTTTTTGAAACAAGCACCTACGATGAGTTATGTGATATTGATATTTTATAAGGTTTTCCATTCACTATTTCCGGAACTAAACGTTTTCTTTTAAAATGCTAAATCTCATTTCAATTTAAACTCATGTTTGTTTTGGTAGAGGAATATTCGTATTCATTTTATGTGTATTTATATTTTCATCCTGAAAGACAGTTTAAAACTTCATAGCATACACATTATCAAATGCACGTCAAAGCAACTTAGCATATCAAGATTTGCAATTCAGATTACACGAAACATTGTCATGCTGGGAGCAATAATACAATACAAAATTAATAATTTTTTGTCAAAGTAATAAATGTTATTTCTGAGATTTATTCAATATTGTTATTCTCCTAAGTTTTGAAAACTGTGTTCAAAATTAATTTGTTGGAAAATCGAAAAAATGAGTCCCGGATGGATAAAACAACACCGTATAATTTGTTTCTCTTCATTTCTAAATTTGTTTTAGTAACCTCTACATGAAGCTGCGCATTGCAACATTCGACTAGGAACAAAATCTTACTGATTTAGCATTTTATTAGAACTAAGAAGTTGGCTTAACGCATAACTAAAAACAATTTGTATAAATCTGAAATTGGTGTGCAGGAGATTTAATTTATTCAAGAACAAGATTCTTTTGTAGAAATCAGCATAATATCACATGTTTGAAACTATCAGGCATCATCAACAAAAACGACTGTATTGTCTTTGGGGAATATTTTAAAGTAAGAATCCTTTCATTAGATTAGAAGTGCATGAAATATTACTAGTGAAGCAGTCAGATGAATGGAAGACATGCAGGCTATAACATACTCCGGTTACAGAGCGGTACATACTGCATTTAGATAACATTATCTTTATCATCTGAGAACATTACGGGATTTATGTCTTTCGGTTTTTCTGTTGAAAAAGCATAAACGGATGCATATTAACGTAAATTCAGACTTTATTGAGCATAACCATTTCAATAACCGTTATTCTGTAATGCAACATTTACATATTCTGCGTTTTCTTATATAGTGGGGTTTGTAACTGGGTCTTGTAAAATATCCGTACTTAATTTAGAGTAGAACTTAGGCAAGTGGCAGATTTTACTACAATGTTGCTTCAACTAAAGTATCTGATTTTCCGAATCTTGTATTTAACAGTGTTAGCTATTGGCAAAGGATATTCTTGACAGAATATGCAATTTTTCTGACTGAATTGGGATATTCAAGCAAGCGTGAAAAATAGTGGAATAGATGGAAGGATGTTTCAGAGGTGTTGAGGGTTTGAGAGTATGGAAGGTAAAGTTTGGTGAAAGTGGGGACTGCATAAAAACTGCATATATTGAAAAATAAATAAATAATTATGAGCATCACGTTTTTTAGAAACTACACATTGTAAACATTCGACTCTCTGAATGAGAATCATAGCAATAATGTTATTGTTGTATGGTAAAAGACATACATAACTTTTTCAGGAGCTTGAGAGCACTATAGACTCTTTAAAATACCAGATTTTATTTCTACTAGATTGTGCTTAGCTGATATGCATAGTAAATTCCCGCTTGATATATTTTTTAACTTGAACAAGCTGTCGAATCAAACCCCTTTGATGATGCCATGTAACTAAATTTAGAAACACTGTATTAGGTACTTAAAACACTTTATTGTGACATTTAATTATGTTTTGTCTTCCTAAGATGCTGAGTTCTTGCTACTTCTTCTTGAATTGTTGTTTCACTTATATTGGGCGCTTGAATGAGGCACATTAGTTACAACTATCAGTTATATTAGTATTTATATATTTATATTAGTTACCACACAATCCGGTTAAATAACTGTTGATTGAATTAAATTCAAATTAGGACCATTTACTCTCTCAATTAACAGGAATGTGCCAGGAATGGGATTGAATTGAAACTTAATTAAAGTCTTCATAACATCAGCCATTACATAACATTTGACTGAATCTATTTCAAATTATGGCCGTCGTTGTACTTGGGCACTTTAAGTAAAGTTTTGTATTCATGCTGCTATTACGATCATATTCCTGTTTACCACATAAATTCCTTTTATAGAACTGCCTACCTTTCTCGTACAAGGCAGTTTGAACAGTTGAGCGTGATGTCATCAGACTGCTCCTATTATCTATGTACTTAGATTAAGAAGCCATTTGTCATTTATTTCCACACATTGACAACTTAGTTAATTAAAAAGGTAGACTTGGTTCAACAGGTCTTTGTTGATGCAGTAACCGCAACATGAACTGACTTATTCAGTTAAAGGAAAGTTGTTTTAGGAAAGGAAATTCTCATTTTTCATAGTCTTTAAAACAAAAAGAAATATCTAAAACAACTCTTTTTTAGAATTTTGTAAGGTCAAAAATATGTTATTTCTAGTAGAAAGTAATTTAATGGATTTACATTTTGTAAATCGATCAAATGATATTATACTGTTCCATTGACAGTGACTAGGGAAACTTGCTTGCATCATAGCTGTGAGACAAGACACTGCTACATATTTCTGAAGTATAATTATGTCCCTTCTTCTTCTAGTACTTAACTTGTGTACTTTTTGTCTCCAAATATTACTCTCTGTAACCATATTATCAAATTAGAATTAGAAAATACCAGGGAGGTCGAAACGTCTTATCAGTCAAACGCCTACTGCACTGATATCGGCTAGAATATTAACAGAAAGAATGAAAATCAACACTTTCTGCAAGCATCGGTCGTAACTTCTAGAACAAACATGACGTCTAAACTTCCCACGCTGTTGCTATTGGCAGTTGCAGAAAGAAATGAATAATGTTCAAGATTAAATATCCATGCATTATGAAAAAGCGTCAGTCTCGATCTTAAAAGACTAAATCTGAGACGAAGAGACATTTTTATATTAAAATTTTAATACAGTTAACTCCGTATATAACCAACTTCCTGAGACCATTTAAATGTATTCCCCCCTATACCTGGAGTATTCCCTATACCTGGAGTATGTTACATTGTACATGTTTATCCTTATATCAGTTCCATTTGAAATAAATGAAGAAATAAAAAATTAGACTCAGAAAAATTGTTCCTGTATACAATGTATTGTTTTATACGGCGTTTACTGTAAATATTGACCATGTTTTGATAATGATAAGTTTATTTAAAATTGGTTTGTTTCGCTTCATTGTACGAGAAAAGACATCGGAACAGATGTAAGGAGACTATATCTTGTTGACTATCAGATATCAGTGTTCATGTATATACCGACTCAAGCGATGCAATGTCCGAAT
>JAUMHA010181048.1:7624-28733 GCA_032359765.1 Saxidomus gigantea
TATGCAAAATGTTGGTATGATTTAATTATGATACTGAAATGCTGCTGCTGTTTGGCTTGAACTTCATTACAGCACACTAAAATAAACACTTTCAGATGTTTTTTTCTATCTGATTTTACCATTGAACACTGTTAAATGTAATTTCGATTCCATACATAAACCTTGATCAAGTGTTTTTTTATCTGTCAACAGTAGAGGTAAAAGGTTAACCACTACAATTTCCTTCATCAGCTGCCAGTAATACTTTGAGCATGTAAAATACAATAGTCCAAACATATAACATCATGCAACCTTGAATTGTATGTCATATGATGTGCAATGGGACATGAATGGTTTGTGTACTTGAGACATGTGATTTATCGTGTATTGTTTGTACAAAACATGCCCATTGTTTTCATACACAGTTGACTGAAACTCATTTTTGAAGTGTTTTCAGAAAACATCCAGCCCTCAATTTGACCTTTACCATGTAATATCCAAGGCCTTCTTTTCTCAGAACTGGTGAACATGTACACACCCATAAAAACTTTTAATATGATAAATGATAAAATTTCACAAATTTTTCCACAATTTTTATAAAAACTTGCAGTGGAAAACAAACTTATCAGAGAAACAATTATAAGCTATTTTAGCATTTTCATCCCCTTCTGTATCATTTTACAATACTGATTGACAAATTTCAATTGTGCATCTATTTTCCTTGATTAAAACAACATGTATGTTGAAAAATATCTTAACATGTATCCAGGAAACAATATTTAATCTTATCAATAAGGAGGAAGGAACAGGGATATGTGGCTTTTGTGTTGATAAAGCACACTTTTCTGAGGCCTTTAAATATTGCATGACTACAGTAATGGGTTTTTTCTTGGTCACTTATCACCTCTGTTCTCTGGTTAAATAGATTTTTAGGATTCTTTTTTATTTTAAGTTTTTCATTGCAATTTGATTGATCAGTTTAAACTGATATTAAACTCAATTTTGTTGTTATCGCGGTATTGAGCAACAAAAAGCATAATAAAATGTCAGTTTCCCAGAGTTCAACAGAAATCTTCCATTCCGCTAAAAATGTTTGCAAATTGACTTTAAATATATTTCAATCTTTAATTTATATTTACATAGCTGTACTATGGTCATTCTCACGATTTGGTGACAATATTAAACTTGTTGAAAAGATCCGCAGGAAGCTTTCACAAGTGTGTGCGGGGGGGGGAAATAACCTGTTTGTTTGTTACATAGGTCCCATTCAGTTTTACAATAGCCCTTCAACCAAGGTCATGGTAAACCATTGAAAAGATATCGGTCACAGGAAGAAAGGACCGATCGATTGAAATACAAAAGATTAATCTCCTTATATCCTTACTGTAGTTTTTAGCGTAAACAAGGATTGTGAAATTTTGAAAGCAGTTTTATTAAATTATTTGTAATTTGAGTTGTTCAGTTTGAGGTTCTTCCATTCTCAGTATTATTGCAAGGTTATAAGAAAACAATCTTGTCAAACTTTAATGTGTATTTGTTTGCTCCATTTTTATTTCTGACACAATTAATGTAACAAATTATTTTCTATGTAACATGACGCTACAGCAAAAGTTCTAAAAGTTTAAATTCCACAGAATTATGAATAGATTTGTCATTGTAAAGTAAGACCATTATGCTGTGCGAGCAATTTAAACAAACTAAAAAAATAAACATTGACAATGCTATATTTCATTTGGCAGCCTGCCAGTGAGAAACTGCCCTTATGGGTCAGTTTTGTGTCTGTCCATCCATCTGTCTGTCTTGTCTGTAACACTTAACCTATACTTATTGATTTAATAATACTGTATTTGTCCAAACTTGGAACACAGACAGCACACATTAAGAAGTGGAGAACACAAGCAACACAACTCTACCGGAAATATTTTTTGAACTATCTCCCTTTGTAATTATCTCCTTTGTAAAGTGCATTTGTCTCACTTTTATTTTCATTAAATTCTGTACATTGAATTGAATGTCATATATTTTGTGAATTTGTGTAAAGAGGGTATAATTACACTACATGTATGTAGAAAAAGTCCTTGAGCAAACAAAAGTATTTTTTCCCTGTGCAAAAAGTAGCATTTCTTGCCATCTGACAGGGAATGTAATTACCCACTTCTAGTATTAAAAATTGTGCGTGAGAGAAAAGAAAGGGAAGTAGAATCGTATTTCAAGCTCGGATATTGTTAGGGAAATTTGCATGATTCTGTAGGAGTACTTCCCTATTTCACGCTTGATCTTGGAAAAGGTTTAAAAAAAGTTTCAGATACCACAATACATATTGCTTCTAATTAAACAAATTAGAAATAAATAGCTGTTTATTATAGTGTTTAAATAAAATATTTAATATTGTTTCTAATGAAAGGAGTAAGATCAGGTATATAATATTAGTTGCCTGTACCAAATAGTGTATAATAAAACAAATGCATTGTCTTCCCAATTTTAAAATCACAGATTTAAGTGTGAGTAACTAGAAAGGTCAAGTAATTTTGGTCTGACTTATAAAGCTAAAACAGTTAATTTTTTTGTTCAGGAATGAAAATCAAAGAGTTTATAAAAATAACTAGATTCTGTCTGCAACCTGATTCTGCCTCTTAAATGTTATTTGCTGAAATACATGCCAGAAGGCTGCAGGTCTACAAGACACTGTTTGCAAATTAAATTATACATGCAGTAAAACTGATAATATTAAATTTTGATACACAAAACTAAGAAAATATCCACATCAGCTTTCGGTTACAAAAAATTTGTGGTATTTTGAACAAATCATCAAATTCGTGGTATTTTTAACAAATGATAAGAATTAATGTAGTCAATATCCATAATTGGAGATGAAAGATATTTATGAAAACTTCCTGTTCCCAGTACAATTTATAGTCACTTTCAGGTTCTAAGGCTGTTATGTATATAGTTTGTACACCAGACATTCAATTTGATTAATAATATGTTAGTATAATGAAAAGACATATAATTTGGTTTAAACCCAACCAAATTAATCACCTTAGTTGAAAAAAAAAAGTTCTTTAGAAATATTTCTTTGAGCATATTTACAAAATTCCATGCACCATGAAGGGTTAACACTTCTTTTTAAGGGATTGGCACATGTCTTGTGGATTTTGTTCAGCTGGTGTTATCTGGCGGGCTTTTTTATGTAACTAAAGTTCCATCTGCTTTAGTATAATGTTAAATGAACCATTTAATTTTCAAGGTTATACCATTATGAGGTAAAATTGTTGGCAAAACTAACTTATAAAATAGAAAAAATCAAAGTAATTAAGCACTTAAAGGCGGGCTTGTGTGCAAAATCTTTTTTAATCCACTCATTTTGGCCACTAATCTACAAATTCAATTATATACATATTGGACTGAGTGTTTTACCAGTTTAATACATTATTAACAAAAAAACTAAAAATTTCGTAAAATGAAATTCTAGTTTCGCGAAAAATAGCTATTTGCGTATTTCAGCTATTCAGGTGAAACAATGCAGTAATTCTCCACAATGTTTAATTTGGATACACATGTACATGAGAGATATAACTATATCGAAACTTTTTGTCATGAAATGGAAACCTGCACTATCATGTTTTAATACATGTAATTCAGACAGGATTGTGCACATCATCAAGAAAGCAAACAGACAGTCCAGACATTATAAACAGAAAAGAAGTACATGTACTAAAGAAAGTGAACTAAAACATTAAGAATATGTTATACTTGAATGAAATAGGAATTTACAGAACTGAAAATAAAACTCATTTGGTATTTGTGTAATCATTTAGCACAGTTTTTTTGCAGTCTTTACTTTTTCTGTATGTTTTGTGTAGTAGATATTCTTTCTAAACTTTATGTTTGAAATTATGTGCCGCGTCTGACCAATTTATTTTTGTAAATGTATCAAAATGAACGCTAACCTATACATAGAGAATAATTGTTATGAACTTGAGTGTGCCAATCCTTTTAGTATACTGCTGTGTTGAAAATAAAACTTTCCATTCAAAAACAAAATTCAAGGCTATCCTTCACAAATTATTCGTTTTCACTCAGCATTTTTTTTTCATTCGCATGACTGACTTATCATCAATGTCCCTACTTTATTCTTGTCACCTGACAAAGTAGGTAACAGGTGAACAAATCAAAATATTTCTTGATTGCAACACCGCACATAATTATTTTTTATAGGATGGCAAAGAGTCAAATTAAAAATTTATGTTTTCATTTTGTAAATTTTCACTACTTTGAACATCAATAGTGTGACGCACTTTCATACAAGTTCTTGATTGAAAACTGAAGCCCATTGTACTTGACAAAAGAAAATTAACCTTGCATATATTCACTACATTTCTATGTATAATAAAAGTCCTGTACAGAACTGGAACCAGGTATTTTGTTGCAGAGAATGACTAATTGCTTACAATATAATACATGCCTATGTTAATTCATACTCCATAATCAACTATTGATTCTTAGCTGTTGTGGAAATTTCCACTGAGCCTGGGCATGCTTTTCTCGTATACAGCTTCAGAGTGTTAACTGATAAAATATTCAATGCATCATTAAGTTCAGTTTTATTTAATATTTAAGGCTACTGGTTTTGTTAGATTAAAAGAGATTTTATTCTGACTAAAGTACATGTCACTGAATATATAGAACACTGATGTGAATCAATGATAGGCCATATGTTATAGTTATTATGCAAACCCCGCATGAACCAAAGTAACCAGTTTTATATAGTCCAACCTGTGTTTAGCAACCAGTCTGGGGAAACAAAAGAAGTGGCCACTTGAACCAGATGATTGCTCAGAAACCTTAAAAATGAGGATACGGGGCTGGTTATGCTTGGCAAGTTACTGCTTAACCTAGATGCCCCGTGACCTACACAGCTCTATCTGTATATGTCTCAAGATGGCATTTAGTGATTCGTAGTGGCTTACCACCAAATGTAACGGGCTCACAACTGTTCTGGTATTAAACAAGAATACCTGCCTAATGAGTTATTCAATGCATTTTATTGATATCACCTTTTTTACCAATGAATACATGATATCACCTTTCTGAAATGGTGAAATCAGTAATTTGAATACCAGTAGGTGATGTCGATCACCTAATCAAAAAGGTGATATCGCAATATCATGACATTGTATTCCTGTTGAATAAGTAATATCACCTATTCGAAATGGTGATATCACCTTTTTTCTTTGAATAGTCAGTTTAAAGTGAAATATGTCCTGTGGTTAATGACTATTTGTATTATGATTAATGTTTATGTTTCAGGAACCATGTGTTACAGTTAACCGATGGGATTGAGAACTTAGGGACCCTTAGGTGGCAGCTGGTGATTACGCTTGCCTTAGCCTGGATCTGCGTTTTCTTCTGTCTGTTTAAAGGTGTTGCCGTCCTTGGAAAGGTAAGCTTTTATTTAGTATTGATTTGGCAGAGTGAGGTCCCCTTATTAGTTCTATGAGTCACAAGCAGAGAGGAATTACAGTAATAGTCTGTTGCATGAAGCATGTTCAGGTAAACAGGTACACTTGATGAGATTGGAGTCTGCAATAGAATACACAGTAGAGTGGTTTCACTGCCAGAAAATGTGTCTTCTCAATGTTTTGATTTCCATATATACCTATTATGTTGCAAAGTCTAAAATATTTTATCCACATTCCCTGAATGTAGCTAGTCTATGCACACAGGTGCTGGTGATGGCTCAGTAGTTAAGAGAAAAACCGCAGGAATTTCTTACCCTGTTGGATTAGCAGAAATTTAATCAGCTAGAAATGTTTTGTATGACTCTTCCACATCTAGCATTTTATGTGTATTGGTATTGTGTCTCAGCATACCAGAGCATTATGTTTTTTAACAAAGTGAAATATAACACTGACAGGACTGGCTTAAGATGGGATGAATGATTTCGTTGTGGCTTGTATTTCTTTGAAGTCATTAATTAAACGGAAAAAACATAATGCTCTTACTTCTCTTTCTTAAGCTATGTAACGTTAATGTACTTCATGTACTAGATTTTGAAGGTGGAATGTAACTTTTTAGCTCACCCGAGTACGAAAAGCTCAAAAGTGAGCTTATATGATAAAAGAATGTCAAACATCATCACTTAAGTACATGTACATATAATTTCTTTCCTTATTTGGTACAGCTTTTTGCTGCAATACTTTACCTAGACATAAACAAAGGAATCATCCGACTTCCAATTCGGGCAAGCCTATTTCTTTAAAAAGGGTTGTTTTGTGGAATTTTGATCAAATGCCTTCAACCTAAATCCTGATCAGAGGATATTGTAATTGTCTTCTGCTCTTGCAAAAAATGTAAATATTGGTAAAAATGGGTTAACTGAGAAACAGCTAGAGCAGCAATTGTTAAAGCACCTGCTGCTATGGCAACAGCTGGAAAGAAAATATTAAAGTAAAGATCTGAACATTGCAATGGATGTGACTCAGATAAGAAGAATCTTATTAAAAGCACTGTACTGTGTGTACATTTATGAATTATTGGTAAATTTATGATTATTTAAAGTGGGTTACCATGGTTACAGAATAAGGTTATTCATTGAAGTGGAGAATGTTTGTAAAATAAAAAAAAGGTGCTGCTTTGGTAAATTGCTTGATCTTTAGCTTGTAAACAAAAGTGCTGGAACTATTGTACTACATTTTTTTAATCTTTTGACTTTGTCAAGCACTATCTTGAGAAATTCTCTTATTTTCCCACATAACTATAATATTCTGTAAGTTTCTCAGTGAATGTTTTGATTATAATGAAATAATAAAAAAAGGCCTAACATATTATCTTGGGTTTTAATCAGTGGTTTATGTAGAGCTTTTTGTACAAACTTTATGGCCTGCATATTTTACTGATATTAACATTGGCAAGATATATTACATTTTTAAAACATCTGCAATGTTCACAAAGTTAAATATAAAGGGTGATAGATCACAATGTAGACTGCATGTGACACCACTAAATGTCATGTTCTGCAGCTTTGTGGTGACATTTCTATCTTGTCATTGATTTTTACAGAGATATAGGTGGCTCGCTATAAATTTATCGGTTAAGGAAATTTTCCATGCAGCATCAGCACATTTAAGAGGTGCTGCTTGGAGCGGAAGGTTATACAGAATGTGACACCTTCTGTATCACTAATTGTCACATTTTTCTCACACTGTCAATATAAATAAAGAAAAAATTCTACTACAAACACTGCATCATGTATTTGTCCGTTTTTGTTACTCTGTCAGTTGTCACTGTAGAATGGGAAATAAATGGGGTTACCCCAAAATTCAACTTTCTTTACTCAAGATATTTTGTTAGTTTCAGTCTGTTTAATAATAATTACTAGACAATGTAAAAACATATTTTCAGGTGATGCATTTTTGCGCTCCATTTCCTTACTTGGTGTTATTGGTACTGTTGATTCGTGGAGTGACGCTAGATGGTGCTATTGATGGAATCAAGTTTTATATTATACCACGCTGGGAAAAACTTGCAACTTTTCAGGTACAGATGAAGTGTTTTGAGAACATCATGCTGCTCACTCTCAGATTTTGGTGGAAAAAAACAAAGTTCTTGAATTGTCTGAAATGAACTTTTTTTTTAAAAATCATCCCACAAAAAGGTTCCTGTTTAATTTCCTGTAAAATATTTCTGTATTTTTGAAATTTATAAAGCAGTGCAAAAGCTATTGAAATTCCAGTATATGTGATTATGTGTAAACATATGTTGTAATGGTGCAGTTAAACCAAGCTCATCAACATTTTCAACATATTTTCTCCAATTGCTTTCTAGATTTTTACTTGTGTTGATTATTCAAGCCGTTAGTTTTACATTTTAAGTTTTAGTGTATCATCTATGAGAATTTTTTTTACCGTAAACTGTGAACGAAAAGCTTTAAAACCTTTTCATATGACAAGAAATAACCAAAAGATAGTCCGCTTCTAAACTTGTTCTGACTTTTTCTATATTTCCTTATTTAGAGTGTAGACCTAGTTTTGTCCTGCATTCTGATAAACTGACTGTCTAACTTAAAATAGAAAAGGAAAACAAATTTGACAGTGTATTTATAATATTTTCTTAAACCAGGACTATAATGTATCCAGGTAATAAATTACAAGTTACCATAAATTTATAAATTCATCCTGTCTACATGCACACATTCTTTATTTCCTGTTAAACCACTGATGCATGGGATGGCAGAAATGAATCCAGGGCATTTTCAGCCCTATTAGAAAAGCCACAGGCACCTTTTTTGTGGGGAAGATTTTAAGTGATTTTCCAGGTTTTTGTTGAAGAAAAAGGGCAAAATATTCAAGAAATTATCCAGATAAAGCAATTATGGTATGAAAAATGTCATAAGAACTAATTTAAATAGAGAAACATCAATGTAAAAGTTATAAATTTGATAAAAAAAAAGATTGATAAAACTTTTACTTTTGAGGTGGATGGGGGATTTTACAAGCATTTTGGGAAAATTTAATTAGTTTTGGGGAAGAAGAATCAGTTACAAAAACAGAAGGTTAATGTGCCCTGGAATCTCATCTCTGATTATAGAGTTTGAAACAACAAAGTATCACTCAAACCAAATAAACCGCATCATCGGAACCCAATGTTAATTTCTTCCCCTTTTCTCCAGTCATTCAATAGTGTATGCATAATGAATAGTCTAGGTTACCAAGGATGAATAAACCCCTTCTGAAGTTAAGTGTGGTAAAGCTTCACCAGCAGAAATTATCATCATCAGAAAGTCATTATTATCATCATACAAATGTAGCAATGGTTATTAAATATTATTATCATATTACAGGCAAACAATTTCTGTCTATGATGTTTCCGTTATGTTACCATGCTTCTTCAAGGTTAATGTAGTACTACACAGACATAACCACAAATTATGAATCTAATTGTTTTGGCATTCTGTCAGATGAGAAGATGAGTTTTGCACTGAAAAATGCCTAATTCTGTCTGTAGGTTTGGGGAGATGCGGCCTTACAGATTTTCTACAGTGTTGGAATGGCTTGGGGCGGTATTATTACAATGGCATCATATAATGGCTTCAAACACAATGTTTACAGGTAAAATATTTGTATGAACTGTTGTTTATGTAGCTGTGGGGTTGATGTTGTCAGTAAGAAGATATTTTAGACATCCTGGCTATATGTATTGTCGCTTGGATGTGGATCTCAAAATGGGATGTGGATCTCATAATGAGATGTGGGTCTTATAATGGGATGTGGATCTCATAATGGAATGTGAATCTCATAATGGGATGTGGGTCTCAAAATGGGATGTGGATCTCATAATGGGATGTGGGTCTCATAATGGAATGTGGATCTCATAATGGGATGTGGGTCTCATAATGGGATGTGGATCTCATAAAGGAATGTGGATCTCATAATGGGATGTAGGTCTCATAATGGGATGTGGATCTCATAATAAGATGTGGATCTCATATTGGGATGTGGATCTCATAATGGGATGTGGGTCTCATAATGGGATGTGGATCTCATAATGGAATGTGGATCTCATAATGGGATGCAGAACTCATGATGGAATGCAGCACTCAATGGGATGCAGAACTCATAATGGATTGTGGATCTCATAATGGAATGTGGATCTCACAATGGGATGTGTATCCCACAGTGGGATATGGATCTCGTATGGAGAGTGGTCACTTGAACAACTCCTCTTTGGAATCATTTAGCTTCTTGGATGTCAAATCTTTGATACTAATGGCAATATACATTTAGTCTGATATAGCTTTGGTAAAGACACATTGTTTCTAAAAAAACATAGTGAGTGTGTGAAACAAAATTTTTGTAAGCTTCTGGTTTGATTGAAGCAAGGAAATGATTGTGTTTGATAAGCCAGCATTGAATCCTAATATTTTTTCTTCAATATGAACTTTCAGTCATTTTACATTCCAATTTGCAGTAACATGTTTCAGCAGCAGACATATAAACATATAAACTACAGGAGCTCTGTTTATCTTATTCTGAAAAAACAGAAGTTAATGAATCTGCAATCAGTTATTCCCATGGTTTCTTAATATACCTGACCTTGAATTGATACATTTCTTGGCAGACTGTAAAAGTTGTAAAGATATAAAACACTGCTTTACCTATGATCTCACTTCTTTGAGGCGAGTTTTTTTTCCTCCGTTTACAGAAGTATACATTATTTGTTTCTAAGTTTATTTGTAGGTAAGTCTTTTTCATTTACATTGATTAAAGTACTAGCCGACCCTAGGATTTCTTCCTTGGTGAACTTATGAAGACCCCAATATGACTCCCAATACTTACTAGTACCACTGGGGAAATCTATAATCTTACTCTTCATTACTTATGATAAGCAATACTTTTTCTGTCATGATAAAACCATTATCTTTTAAGGATGTGGTCAACCCATCCCTGACCATTTCATCAGCATAACCCCATACTTCACACATGTTGAATTTGCCTGTCTTGGTCAACATTCCATCCTCCACGATAATGGACAGAAAATAACATCAGACCCAAGACATGTGTTTGTGCATGGCCATGCTCAAGGTTACTGAATGATAATGCATGGAATGACAATACCTGTTTATTACAAATGTTGGCAATGTGAATAGCTGCCAAACTATGCAGGGTAGAATTAGGTAACCACTGTTTACAAACATTACTGTGTGCGGTAATAGTCATACCCTGAGAAATATGCTGCCAAAACATGCATTCTTTAGATGATAGTTTCAGACTGATGATTTGTTGGGCAAACTAGGGGGAGGGGGTTATAGCTATTTATAGAAAGGTATTCCTTTCAAACACTGGGAAGAATCTGAATGATAAAAACATATGGACATTTTTTTTAAAATCTTGAACTGCTATGAAATTAGTTATTTTCTTTGGCATAAATTCCCTATTTCTCAGTATAATATCAAACTTGTGATTAAATTCACATAATGGTTTTAAACATAATACAGAATAAGACTATGCTCAATGAAATGCAAATACAAGAGGCTTGACATGAATAAAACACAAAACTTAATAAGGGTGAATATGATTGTTGTTTTTTGTAAAGATGAGAAAAGTAATGCCTTCTATTACCCATAAACAGTGCCAGACTGTTGACATGATTAGTAAAGAACTGATTTACCCTAAAACAGAATGTATTATAACAACTATCATTAACATTCTAAATTAGCCATAATTATGCAGGAAGTGTGTGTATGAAAAGATAACGGACACCAGCTCTTGACATCCTTTTGATTTGAAAAAGTAAAAAACTACTGTATGAAAGCATGAATTTGCGGAATCATTTTCTTACTGAGGGTTGCCACATGTATATACCCTTGAAAATGAAAAGTTCAGCAACATGTTTTTAGTTTAAAATTTTATCCTCAATGAAAATTTAATTAATTGCCAATTGAATTGTAAACAGTGTAGATCATGATCAGTACATCTTATTCCAAATATCTTTAGGTTAAAACGATTCCCATGTATTTTACAGAGATGCTATGTTAGTTCCATTCATCAACTGTGGTACAAGTATTTTTGCTGGTTTTGTGATATTCTCCATTCTTGGCTTTATGGCACATGAGACAGGCAAGTCTGTTGAGGATGTTGTCAAACAAGGTAAGACAAACTGTTATTCTTGTTGTAGGAGTTTAACGCCTGTTCCAACCATGTTTGGTCATTTTAGCAGAAGGGCAGTTTTACCTAACCATCTTCCCTGTAAAGGACCAGTACTAGACTCCTTTCCTCTGTAAGAAACTGCCAACTTTCTCACATAAAGAGAGCGAGATGGTCTGTGGCTGGGCCCGAACCCATGACCCTCAATCTATGAGAGGTTACATGATTTCAAGTCAGCGACTCTAACCACCTAACTATGAT
The DNA here is from genome assembly GCA_032359765.1 of Saxidomus gigantea. Classification (NCBI taxonomy): domain Eukaryota; kingdom Metazoa; phylum Mollusca; class Bivalvia; order Venerida; family Veneridae; genus Saxidomus; species Saxidomus gigantea. Next base: position 19,510 of record JAUMHA010181048.1, read on the forward strand.
GCAGACAGTAAATCCAACTAAACTCTATTCATGATTTCTGATCTTTATTAATCTATTATCATAATTCCTTAAACATTTCTTGACTTCAAACTTAAAGTACTTAAACTTTTTTCAAGCTACTTAAATGATTTTAATCAAGGCTTTAATTCACTGTAATCTGGGATTAAATTCATTGTAATTTGGGTATTTTAATCTTGACATTTTTTTTAAATGCAAGGTATTTCTTTTTATTACTTTTAAATGTAGTAGGCTACCATTTTTTTTTCTCCAATGGCCAAAAAGTTGCTAAAATTGTTGTTCAGATAACCTTTTGGCTTATTAAGATTAGAGGATTAGTTAAAGGGATAAGAAAGTCTGGCCACAGGTACAGGAAAACAGTCTCATCACATCAGACTTCAGCATGAGAACCTGGGCAAATAGTCGATTCAAATTTACACAATTATTATGTCACCCTAGTGCAAAAACTCAATAAGTGCAATTGAAGTACATGTAATAAAGCAGACACTTGCCGCCTTGGACAACCAATATTAATTTGTTGGTGAAATAAACCTGTAGGTAACAACCACATGCTTTCAGAGGCGACTTTTGGTGTGAGCCCATGCTGTGTGCTTTACTTGAGATGAATTTGTTTATTACAGGTCCTGGTTTGACGTTTGTAGCGTATCCTGAAGCAGTGTCGATGTTGCCTATCTCGCCCCTATGGTCTGTGTTGTTCTTCCTCATGTTATTTATTATCGGCCTTGACAGCCAGGTAACAATTTTACTCAATACTTTACCCCACCTGCTCATATCAAAACACACCATTGTCAAAAATGTTGAGGGCTTTATTTTATTGGCTTGAAAAAAAGGATTACAAACATGAAACTCTGCATGTGGTTTATCATTGCCCGTTCAATATGATATACAATAAAGGTGGTTTTTTTCTCAATGTTTAGCAAACTAAACATGATAAACAACTCTATTTGATTTATTCAAGGTCTTCTTCATATGTTTGTTTGTGGAAAACACTCGTGAAATTTTCCATGACAGATATTATAAAGTTTGTTGCAAAAACATCCTAATGGCTGGCTATGAATAAATTTTTATTAAGAATAGATTAGTGTTTACAGCGCTTATGTTTAATACTTTGTAAAGGAAGATAAATGGGTTTTGATAGTACAGATATATTGATCTTATTTACAAGTATTAGCTTTTTTCAGGCACAGGCTTGAAAATGTTTTTTTTTAATGAAAAGATTACGAATATTTATTACAGTAACTTTGAGGGTCTTACCGCTAAATTTTCAAGGAGCTTGCTTCTATAGTTTGAGGGTCTTGCCACTGCATTTTCAAGGGCCTTGCTACTGTAGTTTGAGGGTCTTAAAAATTACCACTGCATCTTTAAGGGTCTATCTACTATAGTTTTGTGGGTCTTACCACTGCGTTTTCAAGGGTCTAACAATTAGATTACGTTTTCTGACTTATACATTTTTGGCATCTAATGACAGTAAGACAATTGCCACAGTGGTTTTAAGGGTCAATACTACACCTTGAGATATGTCCAACTTCAGCGATATGGGGAAGACCTATTTAGATTCAAAATTGGTATTGATTTGATTGGGTCAGTTTTTACAAAACCATATGATTAAAGGGAGACAACTTCAATCTCAAATGTGTATTAAACATGCAGAGTTTTATCAGATTGTGACAGTGATATTTACTAAAATTGAATTCCATCAAATCTAAACACTTTTAAACAAACAAAGAAGTTTTCCATGAAGAATGCAAGCATTTAACCATTGTGAGAAATTGCAGTATGTTTTTATACACACTTTTTTACACATTCAAATCTTCTAAACTAAAAATTAAAAATTCTAAATCCAGGGTTACTACTGTCTGACTAACTTTAAAAGCTTAAATTTCTAATGTTAATATTCCAATTTCCTTAATCATGCAAATGTTTTTTCAGTTCAAGCAGAAAAAAAACCTTAATTTGCCTAATAACTTTTCGTGGAGATGATAATTACACATATACATGTGTTGGCTTAGCATATACAAGTTTCAATTGCGCTACAAATGAAACACTATTTCTATTTGTTAAAGAATTAGTACTAGCACGGTAGCCATTTTGTACAGTGTGTTTCATAAAGCTATTCTAATAATAAGATATTTTTTGGTCATTAAAAGTGTATTACCCTTCTTGTGCACACATTGTCTAGAGATTTTCTTCTCTCTTTTTAACACTACTATTGAAATTAACCAATTTTGTCACTGTTGGTACTGTGTCTTTTTTGGGGGCTCTTTTCCATTATTTTTTAGGCAAAGTCCCAAATTTCAGTAGTACTGAGGGTCACAATATGCAAAAGTTATAATGCTTTTATTCTAAGTTTATATAACATGTTCAATTGTTTCCACCTTTTTGTTTCTCGTCCAACTTTCCTAAATATTTCCATGGTGTTTGATATGACGGCTTCACTCTATTCATTCCCACCAAGGGCCCTGCGTGAATTCTTTTTATGATTTTTTTTCAAATTTGTTGGTCTGCAGCCTTTGTTTAGCCCATTATCCAGTATGAATTTTTTTTCCAAAATGATTGTCAGATTTATATACGTTTTTTTTCAAGCATCTAAAGTTGTTGTTCATAAAAGCATACTGCAATACTGTTTACAGAGTTTCAGTTTCAGAGACACTTGGATTTTGCTTCAATAAATATCACATTCTTATGTTTTCTTATAATAAACATCTTTTCATGATTTCTATTTTATATTTAGTGAAAGTCGTAAAACAATTCGTTTTATTCCTTTTGATTTTTTAAATTTAAAGTATGTAAAATTTCAGTCACTATCATCAATTGACTGACTGCCAATATTTAATGATGACTGGTAGATTTACATTCTCTGGAATGGGTGTAAAATTACGTAGATTCATACGAAAGCACGCAAGCCTGTCTGAGTAGGACATACAGCAATTTACACGTCTGACTTTACATACAAAATTACATAGTTGTTTTGGACTTTTGTATGATATATGAGTTTACTTATTCAATGCAGTTGTCCACATTCATTTTTCATCTGTTTGTTATTTTATAACTGTGTTCAACTGCACTTTAACAATATTTTGTAACAATATTCAGCATACAGTTATATCCAGAAACTGAGAAGTAATAGTTTTGAAAGAAAAACAAAAACACACATACGAAAAGAGTTCTTGTAAATTTAGTTTATTTTGTAATCACCAGTGATATTTTTTGAGCATATATCCAAGTTGTTGTTATGTTTTGACATTTCAGCACCATTGTTACAGGCAAATTGGAATCTCCAGTCCTAAGATACCACTAAGTCTACTTTAGTCTACTTTAGTCTATACTAATCTCCATCATGGTCTGCTTTTATATTACACTCACAAAATCTATAACACACAGCCTCTGCGACAAAATTACATCATACTTCCATTGCATAAGTTGTCTTATTGCACAAAAGGCTTAAAATAAAAAAATGTTATTTTTTGTTTAAAATGGCAAAAAAAAGTATTGTATATAATTATGAGAAGTAAAATATACAATCATTTGTTGTAAAATTTAATTTGTCTAGCAACTTTAAACAAAAGTGGAGTCTTTGTGAAGTGAGACGATTATGTAACAACAAGTATCACCAACATGAAAGCACTTCCTGCGAACAGTCTTGCAGACCTAACAAAAAAAAGATATTACTACATGGTTCACAAAAAAACTGTTGATTCCGATTTCCCTGAAATGTCTATGTTCCTATGGTTAGGGTCTATAAGAATTAGCCCTATATGTAATATTACATACATGTACATGCTTTGAATACAATGGCTTCTATCTCATGTCTTTCTCCGAAACAAAGTCAAGACATTTTGCCGAGAATGTACATTGGCTTGAAGCTGTTGTAAAATGTTTTCAGGGACCCTTTTTTTCCAGGAAATGTCGTTCAAAAAGCTTGCATATCTTCATGTGAATTTACAATTTACTTTAGGCACCACGCCCCCCTCAGCATTTTTGACTTCATTCTTTTAGATTATCTTGTAGGTTTACTCAGTTCAAAAAAGATTCTTCTAAATGATATAGAATTCCTATATATTGATTAACATTTTAGATTCATATATATAAAAAGCATTTCCTGGCTTTTTATCTAAATTGTTTGTATTTCTTCTTTAAAAAAAAGTAGAGTTAGGAGTCAAAATGTATATTTTTGAGATATTAGAATTTTCCAAATTTTGTATCCAAATTGCTCATTTTGAATATTTTAATGACTTTTTCATAGCAATAATTTGCTATGAATTTTCTTTAGAATGATTTCTCTGGCTGTAAATTTTGCTACTAATTTGCAATTATTTTTACTCTTAAGTGCTGGGTATAGTGTATACAGGTAAGATAATCATTTGTACTGGATAGAAATTGTAAGGAATAAAGGTTTCATTTACAATACAACCAGAGTTTCATAAGTCAAATTTCTGCCATGCACAGCATTTTGTACAGTTGTACAGTAAGTCCATGTAAGTAAATGTATCATGGTATTTAAAACTGCCTGAAGTCTGCATCAAATCCAGTCTGCTTCAGTTCACAACTGCACAGTTTGTTGCAAACCAGTCTACCGAGGTATCCATCTTGAAAGAGCAGACTTCTCTGTATGGGTAGAGACTGTCTGAAAAAATAGTATCTGGAACCAGTCTTTGGTTATCAAAGCATCCTCAATGAGACAATCAAAAATAATTTGTGGAATCAGTCTGTGTCTTTATTGGTAGAGGCAATCAGAAACATTGATGGGACCAGTCTGAATTTACAGAAGTATCATTTAAAATTAGCAAAGATACAGTCTGAAATTGTTTAAGGAATAAGGGTGTCATTTCCTACTGATTTCATACATGCATGTAATCTGTCTCTAGAAAGGCTATAGGAGGGCAGAGAAGTCTCAGATCTTTGTCAGATTTCATACCAAGTGTCTCAATGGCTGAGTCTCTAGCATTCATTGTGGCTTCGAATCCACCTGATTAGAGTCTCTAGTGAGGAAAGTTATCCAGCTGTCTTGCAGAAGATTTGATAGTAGTACTGCCCATCCATATCTTAAATATTGTATTATGGTCTGACATGGTTGTATTGTTAAGGAACCGAAACTTTGATAATTCACTATGAGTTATTCATTTACATTCATTTAATTTGTATGATATATTATCTTTCATTTTGACATTCTGTTTGTATGCAATGTTAACTAATACTCATGTCCAGAGTCATGTAAGCATAATAAATATTTGCAATATCAATGACAGTTATTTAGCTCTAGCTAACTTTGTAAACAGAACACTTAATTAAACTACTTGTACATGTATTAATGAAAATGTATAATGATAATATGATAACTCATCTAAAATTATAACATAAATATTTATCTTTCACATAAAACTGAATAGAAGGTTTCTTCCGGTAAAAACAATCTTGATGTGTTGCCCTATAATTGACTGTGAGAATTAAGATAAAAATGGTTGCCTGTGTTTTTTGAACATATTAAAATCGCCTCGGTCATTTGTAACCCAGTTTCAATTCATGTATATAAACCTACTTGGGTGAGCAATCATCGCAAACTTCTGCTGTTTCGTTGGTATCAAAGAATATAACTTAGGATTTGATTGTCTACCTTAGTTTCAATTTTGGTAATATGGAATGATATGCTTTTAAACAAATGAAACTACCTCTTCATCTATTGAGGTTACAAAATATCTTTGACCTGTATTGTTCCTTTTAGTGTAAATACAGTGTTGTATATGACAGGGAAATCTTTAGCACAATCACTTCATTTCAAATTGTGGCTTTTTGAAACTTCATATTTTTTATGCCTGAATTTAAGTGAAATAATTTTGTTGCATGTTTTATTCCACAAACATACCTCCTGACATAACCATGGTAATTATAATGATAAAATAACTTGGAAAATGTAATAAAAGTCCAGTATTTCTGAATGCTGACAGAAAACTTGGACTGCCCTCAAATGATGTTATAATCAGATTTGCCTTGCATGACAATGCTTTTGTTATAAGTTGAAATATCCATAACTGTACCCAGAAGTAACATTTGCAGTTTTCAGAATGGATTTTACCAGTGTTGCGAAGGAAGTAAATAAGTTCTTTACTGTGAAAATCAATATAAATTATCTTACAAAGTCTAACAAGTAGATTTTAAAAATCCAATTTAAGTCGTCATTCTGCAGCCCTATGTCTGTATGTCTATGGGTGTTAACCCTAAACTCAAGTAATAAATCATCAACCAACTACACCTTTACCTCTTTGAAACCTATTGCTGCCATAATTGCATATGCATTATTATTGAAGAGGCATAACCTAAATGTGGGCCAATTTGAATAACCTCAAAACAAAATTTATTCAAATAACTGAAAGGATTGCCACAAAACCTGAAAGTTTCAGCTAAAAATTAAAGCAAACATCGGTAAAATTAGCATAATCATATGTGTTATAGTTTTCTTAAAGGCTTCATAAACACTTGTTTCATAAAATTTAGGTAGATAGCGATTTATTATAACACATCACTATTTTGGCACATTATGCGGAAACAAGACTTTACTTGATAATAATCTTGATATTATGATCTTCCTAAAAACTTACTTATTTATGATTTTACATACATTAAGCTCAATTTAACATTTTGAGAAAATCATCTACTTTTAGGGAGTGCACCTTTAAAGGGTGTCCTGCTATTTCTGAACAGGAATTCACTTTCATGGACGATACCATAACTGTTCAGAGAGTTTCTCACCAAAAATTAACTGACTTCACTAGAAATTTACTGACTTCACTGAAAATTTACTGACTAAATTGCAATCGAAACTTTGATTTTCCTTAATTATCTCTTATTTTCTGGTCAGACTTTATGAGAAATGTAATGAGCACTTTGTTTAAACAATATTTATTTGCATATAGTTCATAATATATACAATAAACAAGACTAATATATCACATACCTTGTATTTTTAAAAGAAGACCTAATGGAACTTCAGGTGGCAAACATTTTCAAATCCTTTCATATCAGAATTTGTCTTAAACAAGTAGTAGTAACATAAAAACTAACAATAAATAATTGAAATAAGGAAACTATGAGGATGTATTTAAACAAGATTTCCGATAAATTAAATGATGAAAAAAATCTTTATCAGTTAGGAAGTACCTGGACATTCAATTCTATTTTTGGCATCTTTTACTCAGTCACAGCGTCGTGGGGGTCGTGTCGGAAGACGTGTCAGGGCCAAGTGGTTGTCATCGGCGTCGAATGTGAAGACGGCCTTAAATTTGCTGACACGCTCGTCAAGTGGTACTTAATAGTGTAGAAATACACAATCTGTTGACGATTGATTCAAACATGTACACTGACTATATCTTCTGTGTAATCAGCATGGTGTTTTCCGTTACTTAAACAATTTTGATGAGCGGGTCTTATTTTTCCAGTTCCAATCCAATTGCTGTACTCTCTTAGAGTGCAATTGGAGTTTTTTTTGTTTTGAAGGGTGGGGACTTGTTAAATGACCACTTTAATTTGAAAATTGAAATGTGTTAAATTTGTATTCGGAAATGAAAATGAAAAGGGAAGCACAATGTTTTGAGCTCCATGATTTGCAAGCACTTATTATTACTTTAGCAGTGTACATCTTTGATCACAAAAAATGTTTAAAAATACAATTTGTTATGTAATATGTAAGGGAAAAAAATGTTATTAAATATTTTGAAATTCTTTGTGTATTGTAGGACACTGTACCCTTTCACTGGCAAAATTTTGTAAAATTCCATTAGATAATAGAGAAATTTTGTTTAGACATGTGGAAAATATTCTTAAAATTTTCAGAGCGTGAAAGAAGTGAAATGTATAGGGCATGATTGAGGGGTGTAAAAAGATGTATGTGCTGATATGAATGTTTATTTGATTGAGCGGAATGGAAGGTTTTAATCATATCCAAGGATATTATCCACATGATAATTGTTTTTTAACATTAAAATGAAATGTGGTTTTGATTTTTTGATGCTCACAGAGTATTTAACCAGTTCAAAGGGTAACAGCATATTACTGCTGTTAGCAGACATGTTTTAGGATCAGACAAATTCCCTGCTTCTTAAATTGAAAACATAATTGCTTCAGCTTTATTCATAAAAAGCACAGAAATATGATCATTGGTATTTGGTAAAGTTACAAAATTATTTAGGTTATACAATAACCTTGGTCTGACCCAGTTGTGTTTTCAATTTAATTAAAGGCATTGTTTTTTTTTTCATCTCATACAGTGAGCCTTTATCATGCTTTCATGCAAGTTTTTTCAGTACATGTATTTTACAATCACTAGCAAAACAAAATTGACCTGTACTGGTATATATGATAAATGTAAATGAAAATTTCAATTATTTTATGATTTTAAAAATTGTGTAAGCAGTAGAAAGAAAAGGAAATCTTCAGATCTGAAACAAAAAAAACTATCATATTTTCCTACATTTTAGTACTCAGACAAGAGAATGTACAGGACAATTTTGTTACATCATTCTTCAGGGGGAAGGATGCACTCTCATAAAGCATGTACTCTCATATTTGCTAATACACCCAATTTACAATTACAACCTTGTGTCATTAACATCAATGCTTGTTTCTCATCCCCTTCATGAAAACAGATTATGCATGCTTTTGTTGGTTCCTGTAGGATAACTTAATCCTATTTTGCTCAAGGTTTAAACCATGTGTCAGTATTTTGGAAGATCTAAAGAACATTTCCATCTGTCTCACAGTCATACCTAGTATTTGATCAACATCTGATCTTAGCACTTCCATCATGCCACCTTATTCTAAGCATACATGTTCCAGATGTCTAGAATTGCACAAGAACAAAGTCTTACCCTGACACCACTTTACATGCTCTCTACCTTCATTACCATATATTTGGCTTCGGCCTCACCATTTTCTGTCTATTCAAACACCTTTCTTGTACTGTTGCTCTTCGGTCTTGCATGATTTAATGTTAGGACATTCTCATGCAGTGATTATTCACTTCACTTTACATCTTCATACCCAACATTGTCTTAAACTCAGCCTTTCTTATACTGTCGTCATTCATTTAATAGTCTCATGCCCAATTTTATCAAATCTTTGATATTGTCATACTGTTAACAATTTACTTTATTAGATTCCTTTCCGTTGTAATGTCTTACATATACCTCTCTCATCGTATTTTACATATACCTCTC
>JAUMHA010181049.1:0-16400 GCA_032359765.1 Saxidomus gigantea
ATATTTCATCAAAAATGTCTTTACACCCTATGCCAAGAATACAACGATTCTTAATATAGGACCGTATTTCAACGGCGCACGCTGACCTTCTTCCAACCATTTTTGTATTAGTATACACGAGTAGGTAATGTGTAGCGAGCGATAGACACAGCCAAAGTGAACGAATTTTAATGGGTGTGGTATCAATGATAACAGATAACATTCTACATACATTCATCTTGAACAATCCTCGTACAAGTAAAGTTGCACTTGGGAAAATCTAGAATGGAAAAGTTTGTAACAAACAAATTCTTAATCTTGTTATAAGAAACTTATTCCTAAAGAAAATAATTCAATTGAATAGATCGAGATCATTCTACAAAGGCCGAATTTGAAATATATTTTCTGTCTTTTCTTGTCGTGCATGAGCGACGGAGCGGACTTTCAACGCTTGGACCGTTTCACGCAGTTGTTACTCTTAGAATTTTGAAACGTTCGTCATACAGTCACATGAAGTTTAGACCCGAAAAGTCATTTTTATAAAACAACCTGGGCCGACCATAAAACATTAGATAATTCGTATTATATATGCTTGATAGTCGGTCCGCGGCGTGTTATAAGAATGACTTTTTAGGGCCCAAACTTCATGCGACTGCGGTTCGTCCCTATCGTTTTAGCCATTGACTTTTTATATCAGAGTCCCAAGGTAACTGGTGTAGACTCACTAAAAAAATTGTTGCTGCATCCACCCAGAACACACCAAGCGCCTCCCCTTTACAAAAATAATTTAAATCGTAAGTTAATCGTGTTTTACATGGAGTTTTGTGTGCTCGTTTATAGTAACGGATCTCTCTCGAGTACTGTGAGTGACGTTACACGGGAGCTTTTCCGATATTTTATGGAAGTCGCCGAGTATCGTTATATTTGCGTTTCGGTGAAATACCGGCCAACTCGTATTTGTGATTTATGGCTCAATAAACAGGTTTCTTGTCGTTATGTCCGCCCAACTGGGTTCAGTGCACTTAATTAACAAATGGCAAACAAAATATTAACTGGTGAAATTTTCAATCAATGGGACCTTTAATTTATGATAAAAATAGTGCCTACCGAAGCCCATCGCAGAACATATGCATAAAAAGTAGAAAGAAATAGTGCGTTGAGCCTTGGTCCCAATATGGTTGAGCAAATAACAAATTTGATTTGTAAAAATCTTTTATACCATCTTGTTAAAAAAATATAGATCTAGAGTTATAAATACATTAATTTAAAGAATATAAATGAATGTTTTTGTTTTACCGCACTTATGAAACTACCCGCTGAGCCTGATGGCGGAGGTCCCGGTAATGTTTTCTCGTGGACTTTAACTGTTTATACCTGTTATTGTGTTATTGCCAACGTGGAAGTTTTTACGTAAATTGTTCTAAAAAGATAAATAATGTGTTTTAAATACACATCTTACGTATATTACATATTTGATGTAAATGCAGTTAGTTTTTCTAATTTATTCAGTAAAGTACAATGACATCACACGGGCAGTGCTTGTAGCCATACCTGTGAACCATTTGATCGTTAAAAGTGACAGTTGTCCTACAATATAAAAAGAAATGCCTTTGTAACGCGTGTATATGCCTCATGGTAGCAACGTGACAAATGCATTAAACACTTAATGATTTAAACGCTTAATGTTTAAAAGTCGAGCAGTTTTCAAATCTACTTTCATTTTCAGTTTCTTCGGCTAAATACCACAGGTGCAAGACGCGATTCTAAGACCCATTCGCGGTTATAGGACCCCTTTTACACACGCTGCTACCCAAAACTCTAAGTAAAACACATGCCATCAATATATATCTGACTAATATACTATCCAATTTCTTTTTCAATATGTAAAATCTTTATGTGTCTATACTGATTTGAAAACCGCATTTATTTTTTGCCATAGACAGGGTCCGTATACGATCCCTGTCATAGATAATGTGTTCCAACGGCCTAACATGTTCTTTAGCGACATGGTCTGAATCCATGGCAGATTAAGGAAGTTAATTTATCTTTATTTAAAGTCGGCAAGATACAAATAACAACAAACATAAGCTTACGCGAGCTTTTGAACCGACCGCACAAGCGTATGGTGACCGTACTGTAAGGCACTGAGAGTAAACCCACCTGACAACCTACTATCTCACATACTGACCAAGGCGGGGATCAAACTCAGGTTGAATAGGTGGGAAGCGAGAAAATTAATTTAAGTTCCGTGTTTAATTTGTTTTTTTAGAAACCTGTGAGAGCAAAATCAGAGTAAAATTTAATTTAATAATCAAACTTTTTGTTACAACAATATTTAAGTCTTTTCATTATTAGATAATGCTTGTAATAATTTAAACTGAACATTAGGACAATGTTACAACTGAAAATGTAGAATTATTTTCGGAAAGCTATGACTTCATGTAGCGGTGTACACCCAATAATATTTTCAGATAAAAGTTTCAGAATTCCAATAACATATCTAAAAACTCAAAACACTGAGATGTAGTTTTAGTGTAAAAATGATCATTTACGTTTGACGCGAGATTTGGTTCTAAACTACATGATGTTAAGACCTCGCCGTGGCTCTTACGTATATTTGAAATCTAGCTAATCATTGAAACTATTCAACAAAAAATAATGTCAACGGACTAAGACCAACAAAGCTTCCCGTTCTTGATTCCTCATTTAATAACATACACTGTGTAGTAATCAATAATACGAACTATCACACGTTACGCACAATATAACAGAGAATATTGTATAATTACTGTTTATACGTTTGACAGATTTAGGTTTTTAAAACGCCGGGTTTGTTAAATTTCTTACGGTTTCTTTAGTATCTAGAACACTAGAAGCTGTAACGATTTCTGTTCTGCATTTTGTCAGACGTAAAATGGTTTTTCAACACCATTCATAATCATGTCAATACTTTTGTTACTTAGGGATACTTCGGAGCAACATAGTGCTATCTTTGTCTAAAGAGATCGTACCAGAGAATACCAGCGCTATACTAACATGTTCAAACACAACTGGATCGCTGACCTATAGCAAATGGGTAACCTCAATGGAAGAAGGTTTACAAGGAGGATGCAGTCCTTCAAATGACACATGTAATAAGGCCGGTTTCATGACTAACAACGACTTATACGACTGTATTTGTAACGATGGAACTATTTCTCTACTGTTGAAAAATGTGGACCGCTATCAACATGGATCAACTTGGAAATGTGAAGATATACAAAGTACCAGTAACACTGTTGTCATAAACGTATCAGGTAAACACTAAACTACTGATACAACATTTACTTACTAAAATAGGACTGTGTCTTTTGCATGATATAGTTGCTAAAAGACGGTATTTCTTTTATTTCGTAACACTCATTATTCATTATGTGTTTGAAATGTTTATATACTCAAGTTATTCCCCTTATCGATCAGCAAATAAGGAATTCGACCATTTTGTTCAGATACAAAAAGATAAAACACGAAGGCGTAAACTTTGAAATACATTTTAATATTTAGTTTTGTTAATAATGTTTTGTAGTCTTTCAACCTAATATTTTTGCCTCAGTCTCTTTACTCGTTTGTGAGGTTTTATAATGATACCTGTCCCTGATAGAACTTACAAGTCTACATGTCGAAAATTTTCACAGAATTGAGTTATCAAACTGTCAGTCGTACTTGAGATATGTGGATTAAACTGGTTGCACGCTAAAGTGCAATCGAACATATCCAAGTACACTAGAGCTTTAAGAAGCCTTAACGTTAATGTTTCATAGAATTTTATTAAGTACAGCCTGTTTCAGATTCACATACAAATTAACAACTTAAAAATTGTATCCTTCCCGAATTTCGAAAAAGAGTCTAGTTTTGCAAAAAAGGACATTTTGTAAATTTATCATAACCTTTTCATTCAAGTTTACTATATGTTTATAGAGTCCCAAAACTGCTAAATTGGTCGGATGAAGACTATTGAGTTTGCGGTGCATAATCATGCAGTTAATACCCTAATTTATATGAAGTTTGGTCTCTTTTCAGAATTTAGATCAGTTTTACGAGCGTTCACTACACGTAATATTTTTGAGTTTTTTGTTACTTTTACCATAAATTTTAGAAGCTTGCACATATGTCGTGTTATTTTTTTGTATTACAAAATACATATTTAAACTTAAAAATAACTAGTAAATGCTCTGGCCTTACATATGAAATTTCAGGTCAACTTTTTAAGTGAATATAATTCGATACAATTATGTATATAAGAGAAATTTCAATTCCAATAGGCGCCATCGAAATAATTTATATAACCACGATAACATTGGAATGCATGCAAACTTTTTATTTATTTGCTTTATGCCGACGCGATGGCTTTCCCCTATTATGTCTTAAGTTGGGCCAATAGCAAGTGTCATTTTTTGCTGTTAACGATTCTCCTTTACATGTACCGGTTGTTGTCATTAAATCACAATGTGTAGTTCCTAAAATTATTTTACTTTACTAGTCCCCAACCGGTCAAAGACCGTTGCATACTATAGGTTTGCTGAGTTCTGTCGGTCTGTCTGTCAGTCCATAAGTCCGTCCACAATTCGTTTCCAGGCTGTTACTTCTTCTATATGCTTGGAGCATTTAAAAAAACCATTCATACAGTAGTTGCGCATAACACAATATGTTTTTGAAATTACTCCATATGACCCGTGATACATAGTTGTATACCGGTTTTTCGTGTACTGATTGTATACGAACTTCACAAAGTTGTTGTCCATGTATTGCCTTTTCAAAGTCAAAGTCACGTTACAAGGTCAAAGGACTATATATTCTCAACCCCTGAAAGGACTTTCTTCAAAATTGGGGCAGATTTTCAAAAATCTGAATTCGTGATTTTATCAGGCCTGCGTAAAGTCGGAGTCACAATTAGCATTTTCAAAGCTTATATTTCTATACCTCCCAAAATTTGTTTTTTGAACTGGGCAAATATTAATATCACAGAGAGGATGTGTAGAAACCGTTTTTCAACCATGATCATTTGGCTTACGGTCAAGGTCACACTGAAGGGTCAAAGCTCACCTGAATACCTGAATATATCTCCTTGCCCCTTTTAAGAATATTTGTCAATCTCGGGTCAAATGTTCATTTCGTCATGAAGACAAGGGATCAAGGTCGCGCTTAGAATCAATGATCATGTGACTGTATCTCCGTAACCTCTTGAAGGATTTTCATGAAATGTTTGTCAACTATTTATCCTGTATTGAGGACGTTTGATGTGTGCAAGCTCAATGTGAAAGTCACTGTTAAGAGTCAAAGGTCATCAGACAATATCATCTAAACCCTTTGGAGGATTTTCATGAAACTTGGGTCCAATGTTCATATTATCATGATGAAAAAAGTAAAACGTAACGTTTCAACTGTAGTTGTACAATGAGTGATTTAATTCCTTCGAGAAAAAGATCGCCTTTATACATGTATAGTGTTTTCTGTGTGTGTGATGAAGTTTACTTTGAGGCCAGCCTGCATCAATATCAGTACAAAGTACACCAAACTGCATATTTAATGTGGTTTCTTTATGTAGTCTTATGCTACTAAATTCTAAGAAAGACACCAACATAACTGCCATACAGAAGTCGATAAAATGAAATAAATATTGTCTTTCTGTATTATACATTAAATTAAGAGGCTGTCGTCCATCATGAATTTAAGTCAAACAATAATATTCTAAAGGAACCATCTTTAACTATAACAAGTCAATCACCTGATATTTAATATCTGTCTAAATGATAAAAAACTATCTCGTTTCAGTTCCAGTGACACATGCATTATTAAAAAAGTCTAGCAACAGAGAGATTTATGAAAATGCAACTGTAAAGTTTACATGTAACACATCGAACAGTCTTCCGCCTGCTCTTATTCGCTGGTACCGCAGTAATGGGTCATCGACTGTTGAAATGCGAAACAACACATACAGTAGCGTGCAATTAAAGCGTAAACGCTTCAAGAGAGACGACAATCTCATAATGGTCGTCGAGACACTGAGCTTTAGAGTCAGCAAATCAATCCATGGCTGGAATGTTTACTGTAACGTATCATCTGTAAATAGTCATCTGGTTATGTCAAATAAGATATCGCTCTCTGTAATTTGTAAGTATTTAAGGATTAAAATCTTTTTTATACTAACTAATGAAATACTTTGTTCTATCGGTGATCTCATTTCAGTCACAGTCTGGTGATATTGGTATGACGGAATTACTTATTTTTCAGCAGTACTTGTAAATAATGAAGCTGTCGTGTGCATGTACAGCATAAAATAAAAATAAAATGCGTTCGTTTTAAGTTGATACGGAATATATCTCAACTCATACTGATACAATGTTTGCATTTTCACTTTGTGAACATATAGCAGATTTATCACTTTTCGTTGAGGTATATTTCGTATCCAATCAAAACAAACAAATATCCTCGATTGAATTCAATATTGTGTAGGTATTTCACAAATGTAATCTATTTAATCTAAAATCTAACATATGATGAGCGCGGCCTAGTCGTTTATGTTTCTGCATATTACTTTCTAGTTCAGACAGAGACTGTTCGCCATTTAGAAAATATTCATAAGACTTATCAGCAAACTTATACAGCGGCAACCAATGTGAACGCGGTAGGTGAATTACGTAATTTCGTAATGTGTCAAGTGAATTCAGTTCCAATGCATTAAAACGTCGAAACAGTATGTACACTTATAAATTCTTATGAAATGGTATAATGATGAAAGGCAAAGTTTAACGTTTGTATCCCTCCTCTTTTAGATTATTAAATTAATCAAATGCATACACTTTTTGTAACTTTCAGTTCCGCCTGATCGACCCCCAGAGATACATCAATTTTTGAACGGAAGCACTTATAAAGTAATTGAAACTAAATTAGCTACCTTGTCTTGTTCGGTAGAAGGAGGCAACCCTCTTGGAAAACCGAAATGGCTATGCAAGAATATCATTAACACTACATCAACAGAAATAAATAAAGACAATAGAACAGTGACCACCAGTCTGACATGGACTGCAAAACGTGACCAAGGGAAAACATGTATATGTCAGACGGACCATTGGCTTTCAAATGAGTTTGTTTTTGTTAATATTGATGTCTTGTGTAAGTATTTACGTCTGTTTTAGTGGTGCAAACATATACATCAAGGTGTGCACATTTTTTGTTGTTGATAGTAATCAGTGCGTTAGAATTGGATTGTGAATAAACAAGGCAAACAATAAAACTGTAAAATGAGCACTCTTTTGATACAAATTATAGGCGGAAGGCCTCAGCAGGAGAACTACTGTAAGATAAGTTAATTATTACCAGACCGCACGAATCTATAACATTTGCAGTCAGTATTATGTATATTATGTTCATTGCTAATATTAGTCATTAGTCAAACATACACGAAAAGATAAAAGTATAACAATTTATATTTTTCGTATTTCGTTTCAGACCCACCTGATGTTCCGGCTATACAGTTTCAATACGACAATGACACGAAGAATGTTACTATAGAAGCTAAACTGATTGAAAATAAATCATATCGCATATCGTGTAGTGCTGATGGAAATCCTGTTCCTAAAATATACTTTTGGAGCGGACCACAAATTATGCAAAAAACAATGAATGGCACAATTTATTTGCTGACTGTGCAAAAGCGAGACATTGGGACATATTCATGTAAAGCACAGAATATAATGGAACCGACATACGGAAAAAGTCAAACTGCACAGAATAAAACCAGTATACATGTCGACGTTTTATGTAAGTTGTATTTCTTTTTTCTCATATCAATCACCGATATTTTCTTTTTCCCTGTTTTGGCAGTCACGTCCAATATTTCTGAAAAGAGAAACATCATTTTAAAAACGCATCTATTAGTTATAAAGAGGATCATGTACCTTCTTTTACTTCTAAGGTTTAACCATGACCAGTAGAAATTTATCTAGTACATGTAAAATAAACACCATTATATTTGAGACCAAATGGAATATATGGAAATTTCGCAATAAATGTAAATACTGAGGGCAGGAACAAACGTATTTCAATTTATTTTAACTCGATTACGAAGAAAGCAAGCGTGGTCACTCCCGAGTCCGCTTTCTGGAAAAACCAGTATTTGTGTCATATGAGGAGGTACGGTCGTGACCCAAATGAGGTTCGAACCCGCAACCTCTGGATTGTAACTTTGACGATCTTAAACTACTTATTAACTTGTGTTAAAATGTATTCCTGCCCTGAATATTGTCATTTGTTGCGAAGTTTCCACATATTCCATTTGGTCCCAAATAAAATGGTATCTATTATTCATGTACAAGATACGTTTAAGACACAGACGCTAAGGACTAAGTGTTTGTATTTTTGCTCAATACGCGCATTCCTGTTATATTTTAAAATAACTTTGTTGATAAAGGATTGGACACTTTGTACTAGCAGCTGAAGTTGACAACAGTCAAGAAAGAGATGATGTAAGGTTTCGCACTGACTTTTACAAAATGTAAATAGCCCATTAGATAGGCCTAAATGAACTAATCTTTCCACAGTAAATATCATATTATGAAGAAATTTAAACTGTATTTTTTGGAATTTACGGAAGAATAACTTCGATAGATATTTGACTAAACATTTGACCAAAACAATATAATTTGTTGCATTTAACTGTTTCTGTCAATTACTTTCGTTCCTTGGGGACTTTGCATTGCCCATTACAATTGATTTAGTATTGTTCGCATTTATTTCGGATTTACATATGTGCCACGGTTAGTTATAATATGCAGATTGACAATTGATATTTCAGTTCTGTTTCCGGCATGCAAGTCTTGATTCTTTAAACGACCGATAAACGTTTTTGGTATACTTGGTTCAAACTTATTCCATTCGGTGTCAAAATTTGTAGTATTACCACGCATTAGTTGCATTTCATTTGTATTAAAGAAATTGCTAGATTCTGCGTTCCAGATATCTTTTATAATTTTTCCATCAAAACGAAAAAATGATTTGAACATTAACGGTCTGTTTCAGTACGTAATGATATCGTTATCGAATAGGTTCCTATTTAAAATTTCGCTCTTTGATGTTGAAATATTTTATTTTAAAAAGTTGCTCATTTTTTGAGACATGACAATGTCATGTAAAAGTCTGGTATTTTCTTGATTTAATGCTTTCAAAACACGTCACCGTACAGAGTAAATATTCTTTGTTATAAAACTTGTCTAATATTTTTAAGTAAATAAGTGTTTTCCTATAACATTCCATATTGGTTTGTTTTCGTGTATAGTTTTGTAGATAATTTTAACGTTTTAAGCCAAAACTAAATCAGAATTGTCATACAAGGTATAAGCCGCACGCGCTTTTACCTTTTTAGCGTTTCTCTGGCTATAAAGGAATTTCTACTTTTCAATATGAAGTAATATATTTATGAAATAACATCCGTTTCAGCGGTGTTCATCGTTTAAAATAAACAATGATTTTGAGTACTGATACGCAGTAATTAACCACGAAGGCCAGGGGTTTCTTGATTAACACATTCCATTAATTAATGTTAATTTATGATTAGATATGTATGATCAACAAAAACACTGTGTAGTGTAATCGGAGAAAAAAACATTGATTTGACATTTTTATCTATAATCTATAAAATCAAAAAATCTGTCAAAACTTTATTACCCAAAGGATGTTTTATCTTTGCCGGGAAAGTTTCTGATTAAATACAGGAAAAGCCGGTAGAAATTAGAGTAATCTTGCATGGCCATTCTGGCTCCTCTTGAATATTGAAATCTGTTGGTTTTCTGTTATTAAGAGTGAGAGTTAGAGAGTTCAGCTTTGCGTTGAGTGTCAGGCTGAGAGTTACTTTTGTAAGTGTTCTTTCCGAGTTAGAAAAGGACTTATAAAGTAAATAAAATGTTTAAAGCTGGGTACTGAAGTTGTACTTTTAAGAGTATATACACATTTTAACGTATATAATAGACTATATGTAAAATAGTGATTGGACTGAATACGCAGTTATGTGTGTTATAACTGAGTCCCGGGCTATGATATGTTACAACTTCGCGTTTTACATATTCTGTCTTAATATGATTTTAATGATTGCAGATGAAAATGAAGGTGCTAGAGTGTACCCACTGCTTTTTGAAGTGTCTATATCTCTTTATATACATGTACGGGTTCGATCGCATAGATAGTATCATAATCAAAGTAAACAGAGATTATGTGGTCAAACACAATACGAAGTTTCTTCAGATCATTCCCTTATAGTCAGTATAGACCTTTTTCCAAGGAGTAACTTGCTTTGTAAAGACGAATATGTGTACTATTTTGAAATTAATTTCTGGTCTATAACTGCAAAGCACATACGTGTAGCTTGAATATGCGGTGATGAATAGAGTTTTTATCATGGCTATAGGTGAATCTACTTAAGAGCAAACTTATCTATTTCATAACTTGCTTTGTGCAAGGGGGGGGGGAAGCTTAATACTTAATCTATCTGAAACAGATCATAGTTTCAAATGAGTAGTATAGGAAATTGGTCATGCTACAAATCAGATAGAAAACTGTTTACTCGAAGCATTACGTTATTACTCAGAGCCTACGAAATAACTTAACTATTCTTTCAAACAGTACTCTATCTAGTACGTAGTGTCTTCGCTATGTTTGTTCAAATTCTGTCCCCTGGATTCAATATTGGATCTTCTAACTGTAAAAACCTTAAAAGGTTATCCGTTCTTTTACCTCAATGCCTTGATCTTACTTATGCTGTGCGCAGGCTTGTGTAGTTAGTATCTTATCAATGCTCATCCCACCTGAGGTAAATCGTTAAAAGAAAATATTTTTAAGATCTTCAAAGCACATACTTAAAGAATGATATGTAACACTGTGTAGTGTTTTTTTGCAAATCATGACCTTGATGTCGATACGAAATCCAACCGGGAGTTTTGTTTAACATAGACTTAACAGGAATAGCTTTGTTATCCTTAGCCACAATAACAAGAGCTTATTAACATAATCACATTAAGCCCCTGACCTTAATGCTGACCCGCTGGAGTTTCATTATTTAACATAGACTTATATAGGAAAATAGTTTGTAAATCTTTTGGCGTACTACAACGCCTACAGATAGATATTAAATGTGTTCATTCAATATATCATACGACTGAGGCTAATATTCGCTCCATTCTGGGGTTCTGGCTTTACATCGACCTTTATGGAAAAAGTAGTGTCATCCAAAAGGTGCATAAATGGTCTCAATCATAAAACAGGAATAATTGTATTATAACCCATTTCATTTTCTTTTGAAACAGTTTTTCAAAATGGTGTCTATTTTCTATCTAACGATGTTGCAAATAACATCCTGCTGGAAATTTGAATGTGTAATGAAAATCATAAGAAACGTTTTACTTTTGAATTATTTTTATTCAGAAGATTTCGGTTTCTGCTGTAAAAATTTCGTAAATGTTTGGCGTATTTTGTTGTTACGAAAACCTTGTGTACAGTTATTAGTCTTCTAGTCATGTTAAGTTTTCTGAAGTACTGAAAACAGATTCTAGCATGACAAATTAGTTCTGACAAAGAGATTCCGTATGATGTTGCACGGGAACCATTGTCATCTTAATGTGAACAAGCAAGTCCAACGAATTTATATCCCCCGCCGAATGAAAGAAATCACTGAAAACGACGATTGGAAAGTTTATTGGTTTGACCGTTTAAGAAGAAAAAAACAGTTTTAAAATGTCATCACCCCTCTGGGACCTCATCGCCGAGCGGATTATTTTCTTAAAGAGTAGCATTTTAAAATACCTTACCCAATTCTCCATAGAGTGGGGTGGAGTGGGGGTGGAGTGGAGACAGGAGGTGGATATATGAATAATTATTTCTGTCATGAGCATGCGGTTCAGATCGAAATATCCTTCACCTCGGGTTACTGTTTTGGCGGGAACGAGGCTCTGCCGAGTTCCCGCAACACAGTTACCCGAGGTGAAGGATATTTCCATCTGAACTAAATGTCTTATGATAGAAGCTTTTTCTTGCATAACGTCTTGCACTTTTAAGTACATTTCTCAATGCAAACTTATCAAAATGGTGCATTATCATATAAAACAAACGAAATTCAGACGTTGTGTTCGGGAAAGTGACGTCACAATGTTTATAACGTTACGTCACAAGTAATTCACGAGAGTCGTCTGGCATAGGAGGGGCGCAAGACACTGTTATTCCGGCACGGGTAAACTCACCGGAAATGCCGATCCCATATGCAAGAAAGAGCGATTATTAAATTATTTGAGCCGAATACAATTAAATATTGATAGCAGGTTTCAGAGAAACAGAATGTTAAAGTTTATAAATTGAATATACAAAATGTATAAGGAAAACACAATGAGCTATTACGAAAATCTGAATAAATTATGCTATTGTACGAATACTTGATTTAGGTTTCATGAAACTCTATCCACCTCGGCAGCGCCTTTTTCCCTCCAAAACAGTTACTCTCGATGACGGATATTACGATCTAAACTGCATGCTCTTGACAGAAACTAGTAATCTCCAGACATAGTATGCTTAAAAGAAATATTCAATTAGCTGATGTTCTCCGTAAGCAAGCTACGTTTAAAAATGATGATTGTTTTGTCTGTTGCACCGTCCTTTTTAAGCGATTAAGCAGTTGTGTATATGTTTTGAATTTGTGCCGAAATAAATACCAAACTCACGCGCGTATCTGTTTACTCTAATTTAAATGTTTAATTTTGAATTTAGTCGGACAAGGACTATATGTAGCATATGCGATTATCAAATGCACTTTACTGAATTTTAGATCAGATCTTAAATTATTACTTCAACGGGTATTTTGTCTTGTGAAAATGTTTCCTACATGCAATTCATATTAAAAAAAGCAGATATCAGTATTGTTGCGTAGATATATAATCAAGTTTGCACAATTATAACTGAAATGTTGGAACATAGAACAGTATAATTAAACTTGTCCTGGGTTCGATAAGAATAATTTTGCTTTCTAAATAATCACTTTTAACTTCCACAGATAAACCCACTATTGCTTCGCTCAACATTCAAAATATTGTTGAAGGTTCTCCTCTTGACATCACATGTAGAGCGTCATCAGCAAATCCAAAGACAACTCAGGTTATCTGGACCAGGGGCCAACATGATTGGACCATACCGTTGAGTGCTTTGATACTACCGAATATATCAAGGCATGATTCGATGAATTATACGTGCACGATAAAAAACGAAATGATACCTACAGTTGGCCCAGCAGAAGAAGGATCCGACAGTGCAACGTTTTATCTCAATGTTTTGTGTATGTGTTTCAGTCCTATTATTCCTAACGGGGGCATGTAAAAAGATTGCCAAAGACTTGTTTCAAAAGGAAGCTTGATTTCATTTGCGGCTGTATCTGAATAACGGAAAATATACTGTCAAGACATTATTTAGAAAATAAATAAGTCACAATGACTTCAAGCATTCTAGCTTGTAATATGTTAAAATGAGAACTTGGTACAACCATTAGCGCACGTGGTTACATTACATTACATACATGTACTCATTTTTCCAAGTCATTTTATTTTCCATTCTTCTTTAGTCAAAATATAAAAGTTATTGAAAGTTATTAGTAGGTGATGGATATTACCGGCGAATTTATTCTTGATTTCTAACAGACATCTTCCTAAATTGGAATGCTTTGTATTTGACAACAAAAATCGAAATTACAGGTTTAACTGTGCGATAGTGAACTTTACAAAAGAAATATCGTAGGAATGGTAAAATCAAAAGTGCCATTTCATTAAAATGCAAACTAACTCACACGTACGATAAAAAAATACGTGTTAAGAGCAAATGGAACCAATTTTTATCAATAAAGTTAATATAGCCAGACGCCTTTATTTCATGGCTTCATTTAAATGTCTTATTTGTAGTTGTTCTAATAAATAATCATTATGTGCTCTTATAGGACTGTGGTAACATACCCCGTGAAAAGTATTTGAAAATGAAATTAAAATAGTGACTGTTTTCAAAAGACACTTTCAGTTTTTGTTTTCCCACCTAATTAATAAAACATATGGTTCGATATAAGGAATGATATATAATGCAACTCTGCAATTGGGGTTGAATGGGATTTGAAGACTAGTAGAATTGGAAGGCCTTTGACATAACCACTGCATCACGGATTGGCTCTCGTCGCGGTCGGATCATACTCGTGTTCTGCACTCGTATGATCGGACGTACGACTCGAGCAAATCCCTCATTCTAGATCACATTACTCTACTAACAACCTTCATATACTCTCTTAATCTGATAATCTCGGCGATATAGCCTTGACGTTGTCCGTCTGTTATTTTATCTGGCAGTTTCTCCATTCGTTCTTCCGTCCTTCCAGAGCCATATCTGTACATGAAAAGGAAATTTGAATACAACAATGACGAATTGTTACATGTAGAAATCGATAAGAATGTTTGAATAATAAAATATATAAGAAAAGATCGACCTTAATTTAGCACGCAAAACTACTATTTGGCAGTCGGGAGAGTGGCATCTCCTACAAAGAATCTACTTCCAGACTCTAAATTTAAATTTAACTGCATTATGGGAGAAATGCTGGGGTCGGTCAAAAGCACCCCTTCAGACGAAAACAATCAGAGCTTATAAACAAAATTATGTTCAGTTCCTTTTGACTACGCGAATTTTTAAAAAATTATATTCCTTCGTCAACAACTCGTGAACTATTCAACACGTCTCTTCAATAAAAAATAGACGTGAGAGACATAACTTTACACAGTGGGTAATAACTCTTCGAGACGGATTCCACCCTACGTTATAACACCAAATAAAGAAAACTCGAGGCAAAGTGGTTTAAACACCAAGCGTGTCTGGTCTGTAAGGTCGCACACCTCTATTTGGCTACTGGCATTACTCTGAATTTGGCTAAGTAATCAAACTATTTTGACAAAATGGACTTGGAATTGAAGTCGGGTAAAACAAAACTCCCTTACGTAAGGTATCAGTATGCATAGGACTTTATACTGGGGTCTTGGCAGGACCGCCCGGGGAAAACTCCCAGGGACGACCGGTCCTATAAACTATATAATAATAAAAAATAAAGGCTTAACATTTTCTTCTCAATTTTTTTATTAACAGTATTCCTTAAGTGGCCCCGGTTTGGTTGTTTCCAATTTATTCTGGGAAGTTAAATAAAAAAGAAACTTTTGCTTAAAGAGATTTTATCCCTTTCAAACGCAGGTTTTAAAAGGACTGAGACTATGTTTTACTTGTGTTCTCTTTAAGCTGTTCGGAGTTGGTTTCAAATTGATTGGTGTACAGTCACATTAAATGTACGATAGTCTTACTTCTAAAGAGAAATTATAATTGTTAATAAGAGGTCCATTTTGTTGAAAACAAGAGCATTTTAAAGTTTATCTATTTGTATTCATTCTTACCTGTTGTAGCCGTGAAATCAACTGCTGCAGCTGTAGAAGAATTTCCCATTCGCGTGGTAGTTGGCAGTATTGCTGGTGGCATAGCCATAACATTTGTGATAGTGTTTGGTATAATTGTATATAGAAAAAGGTACGAATGTCTATATTTTCATACTACACACGAATTATGATTGATGTCTGATTTCATACATGACTTTCAAATGAATAGCGTTATGTTAACCAAAATATCTCCCAGACAGAAAGATGTTCATATCGTTTTGTAGCATGAATCAGATAAAATTGGCCTGCTTCTGACTTTATAATTTTTCCTGATTTTCCTTTTAAATATAATTCTTAAATATAAGAGAATTAAGTACGGCTTTATGTAGACATAAATTGTGAAATATTTAAGTTGATAGAGTATTGATGATGTTTGTTTATTTTATGATATACACACTGCCAGTGTCAGATGTCAAATAAATCGTGCGAAAAATAGCGCGTCATGCTTACTTGGCACCTCCGATAATGTCACGTTTAACATAAAATACACCTTTACGCGACATATAGAGAACGGATTCTATAAACGTCTGCAAAAAAGGACCAGCTCACTTATGAGTCTCAGTTCTTCCCTGCATTACAGTTGACTGTTATAGTTCTTAATTCGTATGCCATCATAAACAATTAGTACAGCAACCGGAAGTAGCATAATCTGCTGTGGGTGGTAATTGTATGCATATCAAATAGTCACGGACCTATATACACATGGATTGGCAACTCTCGTATCTTCTATACAGGTTCAACCTTTTTATCGCGTATGGCGAGATTTTATGCGAGATTTGGTTTGCCGAAATCGGAAACTCACAGCGTCCACCTGTCCTCCATCTGGAAAATAATCAAATTTAATCATGTCTTCTTCAGTATTTATGGCTCAATAGTTTTGTTTTTTTCTTCAAGTAACATCAG
>JAUMHA010181160.1:0-11932 GCA_032359765.1 Saxidomus gigantea
TTTTATTCAAAACCTGAACGTTATTAAATAAGCAGGAAATTCTTACCAACATCCAATATATATATATATATATATCTATCTCTCTTTTTCTAAGGAAATTATTTTACATACTAGGATATACTTTACTGTTGTTCTTGAAAACCGGTTCGTTACTTTTATGAATACACAGTATTTGAAAACATGTTTTCATTTCTAAAAGAAGAAAAAAAAATATTCAAGATGTTTTTAACTTTAATTACAAAGTTCAGTTAAACGTAGTTTACCATTTATAATGAAGACGCTTTTTGATCTGAATGACACAAGACACATGCAAGTATCGTACCTCTTTCTTAACGGAAAGTTTGTACACACAATGAAATGAGTAACAATCATTTAAAGAAATGGCTTTGGTACTTTTTTGTTACAATAGATCCGGATCATTTCCCTGACGATGGCACTTATTCCGGTGCGATACCTCGGTCATGTCTAATCAATGGTCGAATAGGTACAAAAGTGTATGCTCGTGGCGAGAATGGCACAGCAATGGTACTTTATGATATCAACGGTGCTGGGTCTCCGTATTCAGGTTAAAAGAGTATTTTAGTTTTATCTGTACCTTTTTATTTTATGTAAATACATTTGTATTGAGCAAAACATCACCCGAAATTACTACGCTATGACAATAATCATTCTTAACTTGCTTTTGATAGCTATTTACACATAGTTCTGAACAACTGAGAATGACTACACTTGTTTCTATACCTAAATAGCATGAAAGGTCACACGAGGTTATCAAATATAGTAACGGTTACGATGGAAAACATACACAACCTGCCAACGTCTGTGCGAAATTGTAATATAAAGAGTCAAACAAATTACAGAGTTATCTGATTGGAGAAATTGTATAAGACTAATACAAATTTGGTCTAAATTGGTTTAAATAAATTATCTTTTGTATTCTTCTGTTAAGTCCAGGAGAAGAAAATATGATAAAGAGAGATAACTGAAAATGACATGATGTCAAAACATAGTTCTTGTACACAACACATGCAGCAAGATGGGGAGTGGCAAAACAAATTAATGAAATTGAAGAGTGAACTGAAATAACAGATAACCTACAAAATCTTAACTCTGTATATTTACAATAGACTGTACTTTTGCCTTATGTTTCCAATTCTATTATCAACTGTTTGTTTTTAATGGACTTGTAAAGTGGAGATTAAAACATCAAACCGGCACAATGCGTTAATTTAAAAGATAATTAACCGACTCCTTTAATGGAACATGTATTTGTTCTTCAATTATTGCAGATGAAGACTCAAACAATACAGAGGTTATTGGAACCAGCTTTCAGCGTATCAGTGTTTCTAATGAAATATTGGTGACAAATTTCGTGGATGAAGACATAATTGGTCCAGGTCGTATCACGGACGTAGACATTGTTGACATTTTCACAGTACAAACCAAGTATGGTGAAAGCAGGAACTTCACAATCACGTGGACTGCAACTGGTGATGATGTGAACATTGGCCAAGGTATAAATTATCTCATAACTTCTGGATTTATCGACATTTGCAAGCTTTAAAACTACTGATCATAGAATAAAACCCTATTTCAGAGGCTTTAGTTTTCATCTTTAATTTCTGAAATGCACAAATTTTCTGACTATTGCAAATTTATATTTCGTACAACTTTTGAGAACTTGTCTTCATTAACTCTCACAGTTGTGTGTTATAGATCTATATGTGCATTATGTAAACTTACGTTACAAATATCAGAAAATTACTTATATGTATAATGTTTACATTAAAGCCACAGAATATGAAATGAGGATTTCCAAAAATCAAAGTGTCTTGTCTAACACCTTCTCCTTTGCGGACCTGCTAGATGTTGTGACCGCAAACTTTACACCAAAAGAGGCTGGTGTAACCGAAGCGATTAAAATAGAAGTTGATGCGGAGGAATCATTCGTATCCACTGTATACTTTGGTGTCAGGGCGAAAGATGATGCTGGAAATGCTGGTCCTGTTTCAAATATCATTTCTATTGTTGTTGCGGAAGGATATCGATTAAAACTTGAAGCAGATATTGAAGTAGTTTACACCGATGATGATGATGATGATGATGATGATGAATCGGTTATCGAGGAAGAAAAGAAGGAAGACCTAGAGGGAAAAGAGGAAAATGTTACAGGGCTTGCTACAGGTCTGTCTGCAACAGCCGCAGGCATCATTATTGTTATTACATTAATTGCAACTTGTTAGACAAAAAACCGAAAACGCCACTTAAAATGTACGAGCATGCCTAAAGAGCTTCAAGTCATTGACAATATGAAAATATAACAAAGAGATCGAGAATATTATGAGGAAATACTAGTATACTGTGACAGAACTGTTACTCTTATTTCTGTAGTACAGTCAAAAGATACTCATAGAACAGTTTTGGTACTTTAATTGTTTTGCACATTTTGTACAGGATGTCATTGTTTATATGCTAACATTTTTTTAGCTCACCTGACCACGATGTGGTCATGGTGAGATGTTAGGATCGTTGAATGTCCAGTGTCCGTCTGTCGTCCGTCGTTCACATTTGCTTCAAATGGCATCTCCTCTGAAACCACAAGGGCAATGTTGATGAAACTCGGCAGAAATGTTCCTTGCATAAAGTTCTACCAAAAGTGTTAAAAAAAATCATTCCATGCCGAACTCTGGTTGCAATGGCAACCAATAGCAAAAGCTTTAAAAATCTACTTCGCCAAAACTGCGTGGCCCAGAGCTTAGATATTTGGCATATAGCATTGTCTAGTGGGTTTCTACCAAAATTGTTCAAATCATGACCCCGAGTCAAAATTGACCACACCCTAGGGCTCACTTGTTTTACATAGGTTTCCATAGGTAAAACTTTAAAAATCTTCTTCTCTGAAACACATGGCCAAGAGCTTAAATATTTGGCATATGGCAGACTCCTATTAAATTGTTCAAATCATGACCCCTGGGTCAAAAAGATTTTTGTCATTCTGCATTGCCTAGTTAAGTTTGTTTGTGTTTAATAATGTTTAGTTGATCTCTACGACGTTTATTTACATTATGCCCAAGGAGTCACTGGTTGCCATGTAGACTTACATAGAAAAGGCCCAGAGTTTAGATATTTATATGGCATTTAGCAATGCCTCCGCATATAAATTGTTCAAATTTTCCCCCGGGCGTCAAAATTGGTTCTGTCCGGGGGTCACATGTTTACCATAAACTTACATAGGAAATTATTTAAAAATCTTCTCGAAAAACAACAAGGCCTACATCTTAGATATTTAGAATGTAGCAGTGTCTTGTTGACATCTACAAAGTTTGTTCAAATCTTGCCTCTTGGATCAATAGTGGCACTGCATAGACCTATGTTAAATCCTTTAAAAAATTTCCTCTCCAAAATCACAAGGCATAGAGCTTAGATATTTGTTATGTATCATTGTCTAGTAGGCCTCTACCAAGTTTGTTCAGATCATACCTCTGGGATCAAAATTGACCCCGCCCTGTGTGTCCCTTGTCTGTATATAGAGTAAAGGGTTGTTGAAATTACCTAGCTTCCAATGAATTCATATAGGAACAAGGGACTTACCTTGCAACCAGTGACTTCCTTAGTAACCAGTGAATCCTTAGCAACCAGTGACTTCCCCTAGGAACAAGTGACTTTCTTATCAACCATTGCTTCCCTTAGCAACAACTTTGTTCCGTAGCAACCAGTGACTTTCCTGAGCAACCAGTGTCTTCCTTAGCAAAAATTGACTGCCTTATCAACAACTTAGTCTCCCTTTAATCAGTGATTTCAGCCAGCAACCAATGAATTTCTTAGCAGCAAATGACTTTCTAGGAACAAGTGACTCTCTTAGAAACAATTGACATCAATAGCAACAACTTCATTCCCTAGGAACAAATGATTTTGTTAGCAAACTGTGACTTCCTAAACAACAACTTTGTCCCCTACTAGCAACCAGTGACTTCCTTAGCAACCAATGACTGCCTAAGCAGCCATTGACCTCGCCTTGCAACCAGTGACTTCCTAATCAACCATTGACTTCCTTAGCAATATCTTAGTCTCTTAAGGGCCAGTGACCTACCCTACGAAGTAGTGACTCCTTCAGCAATCATTGACTTCTTTAGCAACAACTTAGTCCCCAAGCAACCAGTGTATTCCCCTAGCAACCATTTATATTGTACGAAATTACACAAAATCAGGTCTTGTGCAAAATTTTACTCTGTGAGTTAGGTTTCTTCATTATATATGTAAAATCTATTTAAACTAGAGGCGAATTTGCATAACGCGCGATAAATTACACTTATTTTCTGTTTGTTTAGTGTGGGTGCCGCTTCTTGTACTGCTAATATAAATTTCAAAGATGCGTTGTTTTCGGTCTGTTACCATTAAAGCTATAATACTGTTCAAAATGACCAGAAAAAACATGAAAAATGTTTAGAAAATTAAATGTGTTTACATTGCGCTAGACGCAGATACGAATGCATTTTTTCAAGGCTACTGCATATGCTTGTACGGACAGTTACTCTTGAAATCATTATCAATAGCTAAAGTACTGCGCGGAATTGATATTCTACAAACATATATGCGTGAAAATAAACTTGAAAGTTTAGGAAAATCAAATTTTCTAAAACTCAAAAATGCGACTTGTGGTATTCGCATTGATTATCATAAATTTCGCCATTTTTTTATTCGTTTTTGTACTCGCATCTGACGTTGTGTTAATGATAAACAGAAGTGTTTAATAGCAAGGACAAGGTACATTTATTTTTATCTTCAGAAAAAATGAAATTGAGTTGTTTTTCGGGCTTCATCTGTGTGTTTCGGTAACTGGAATGTTGAGACAGTTTGGCACTCTTGTTTATGACAGTATTATTTCAGAGTTCTTCGCCCATGCTTGCATGATGATATATTGTGTGAACGTTTACTGCAATAAAAAAGTGAAGTTATGTTTATTTTGTTTGTAAAAATGGTTGCATCTAGGAGAGAAAATCATTGAGAGCAAAAGTTGAATTCGGGTCATACTGATCGGGCATATCCTGACGTCGGATAGACGTTTAACCAGTTTGCAAAACCAACAAAAATCCAACGTCTATTTCATGCGACAATATTTATCTGGCACTCATTAATCATCGCCAATATCTTCGCTTATGTTCAGATGTGTTTTCGTTGTTTCAATTGATTATCATATCGAACAAATACGTTTCACCGACAGAAGTTCACAGTTCCATGGGTTCGAATCATGCACATATAATTTTGATTTTTACAAGAGTATGGCTATTTTATACATTAGCCCAGGCCATCTTATCTTTAGATCGTATCTGTTTTTTCAAGATGATTTGCGCATCGACATTTTCAGTTCTAAATACAAATGTATGCAGGACGATGGAGAAAGAATGCTAAAAAAGTCAATAAAAATCTTGAAACCCGTGCTGAACAAAGACAATAGTGACTACATTTAATAAAACGAAACGATTTAAACAAGGTAAAATAAAAATTCAAGCAAAACTCGAACCTGCATACGCTGGACTGGTATAACTTTGTTTGGATAATGTGACAGTGACGTAAAAGGTATATGTGTACACTAAAGTTTACAAGAATGGTGTAAATAGATAGAGCATGTATATACAAAAGGGTCATAGGCTTTAAAATACATGAACATATGATAAAACGGTGCGTTGACGCAGTTGGTAAGGGGCTAGATGTCTACAAATAAAGATTTTAAGGACTGGTTCGATCCTCATCGAAGCTTTATTTTTTTCCATTGAATTATTTCAGGATTACTTCAGGTAAAATTTCAATTGTGTAGATACATGTTTTACAATCTTTTTAGGCAAACAATAAACAGTAAATGAAAGTAAAATGACTAAACCTTTGAAAAATTCTATAACCATTTCAAGCACGAGCAATTCGGTCTTACTGTCATCTCGTGCAATGGATTATGTACATTGAATCAATGTACACACATTATGATGATTTGTCCAAGACAACCCTTCAGCAAGCAACAAAGGTACCTTATTCCTTTTAACTGTTGCTGTTTGATGACTTATCAGGTAAAGGCAAAAAGTTGATCTTCATTCGATTGTTTCATTTGTTCTAAGTGCAATCAGAAAAAAACGTGAATTAAAATGATTACAGAAGTAAACATATTAATGAAACAAAAAATAAGAACTGAATTAAAACGATCTTACTGATAAAAGAGAGTAAACATTTTAGCTAAATGTCCGTATATGAACTCCTGTTCGACAAAACCAAAATAATGAGGAACCGGAGTCGTTACCTACTGCACTTTAGTGACATCGACTGTATGTAATGTACAATATAATATATATATATTGACATTAATTACGCCTAGTGTTCTCCCTTGTAATAAGATAACGTTTTACCCGATAAAAGTAGACTCTTCTGTTGCGTCATTGTAAAATTATTTTAACCGGACAGTAGACAAATGCCTTACCCACTACACCATTTCGGAATTCGAAATCTTGTACAGTACGAAATTGATATTTTATATCAAAAACTTGTTATATTTGATCCGAAAATTACCGATAAATATCTGATTAACGCGTTAATTTTTATGTTAACAGATACTTATGTCAACACAAAAAAGTGTATGTTACTGCTCACTTCTGCCAACAGATACCTACATAATGATATTTAGATATCTATTAAGTGGTTAACGTGTTATGTAACTAGTTAGTCAGATAAGTATCGTGATAATTATGTCATTAGCTAGTTATGTAACCACTTAATATATACCTAAAATATGTAAACACTTAATAGAGACCTAAAATATCATTATGTAGGTATCTGTTGTCAGTAATGGGCAGTAACATACATGCAAGTTCACAATATTGTCGCATAAGACAACACTATGTTTACATCTGTTGTTTACTGGGTATGCTTGACACATTTCTTTTATTAGTGGATACAAAGAAATATTTATAACACGAAATTATTAGAAAATTATTTAATGACAAGGCTAGTTATAAAACATTTCGTTATTTTTCAATTTATGTTCGATAGGAATAAACTGTTATATACAGTTATTTTATTTAGCTGTAATTTTAACAATAAATGTTTAATGATTCTAAACCATAAGTGAATGTATTAAATTAATTTGCGATGTTCAAATTGAAGGATGGTATCACTTTAATAGTCTTATCTACCTCGAACCGTATGTAGCCTCAGTAGATAAGTTGTCAGAGCATAACGATTAAAAACGCGCATGTTTCTAGTTGCCTCCAAAGATAGCGAAGAAGGTAACAAAGAAGGTAACAAAGAAGGTAACAAAGAAGATAAAAAAGAAGGAAACAGAGAAGAACACACATAACTAGTGCATAGAGTATTAACTGGATTGACAGTTTCCAGTTTTCACATTGTTTAACATAGGTCACTTTCATCTATCTAGTAGCTTATGCAAAAAAAGAGGTTTTTATACTGCTTTACTATTCTCTATTGCGAAGCAAGTTCTTATAACTCAAATTAATCGCTCTCGAGACTCAATCCAGATGCAATGAACCTTTGAGAAAGAGAGTCAACATCGAAATACCTGTGTCTTGCCTATGGGCACTACCGCCATGGCACTGTCGGGAATCGAACCCTCTGAATCCGAGGCGAATGCGCTACCACTGCGCCTAGATGACACAAGAGGTGTCCAGATGCTTTCTGAAGACGGTCGTATGGAAGGATATTTTACTTGCATTTTTTTTCTGTGATAATGACCAAACTCGTAAAATTAAAAAATAAGTAAAAAATCAAGAATGATCCCCCTTTAAATGTCTTAGGAACACATTAAAATTGTTTATTTTTTACAATTGGTTACATCTACGTGAGTTTATGATAAATCTGTGGCTGCCTTTCTTGTAACAACCTGATGGAATAAAATTGCAATATGGTTACTCATAATGTATCATCAAACATAAATGTTATGTTCATTAACGGTCATAAATATATTTTTCACTATCTCAACAAGTCTATTACTTTTGCCCTCGCATTTCCAATAGGTTAAGATATTCTTTCTACGAAAAAAAAATTAAGTGTTGAAAACCTTTAATTAACAGACAGTTCTGTTAAGTTAATATGCATATCCACGACGGCCTCCAGGGAATACATTGAAGTTTTACCATGACTGTGTACAGAGTTTGCTACAAAATTAGGGTCCATTCAATGCTTTATAAATGTGGAAATCTGACCAAGCTTTCAAGTTTTAAAGAAGTTAAACAAGAGCTAAAGGACGAAGGAAATAGGTAAAATTAATAAGCTGAAAATGCCTACAAGATGACCTTTATGAATATAATTCTTCAGGACAATATTTGAAGATATGTTGGCAACTTTAAACAGAATGTTTTATTAATGTTATTTGGTTCTGTACATGGTCTGTGATTGAGCTTATTGTATGGCATTAATACGTTAAATTAGCATCAACAGTGACAGTTTTGTATACTGTTTAGGGTAGGAAAACCTGAAATACATAAACCCCGGATCTTACATCATTTACACCCTTGGAGTCATGCGGTTTCTCCAAAACAATAGTGAAATGAAAGGAAATATTTTGTAGATACACAGGAACGATTAGAATACATATTGTCTTCAAACCCTTAGGCTCGTTTTCATACTGAATTTTTCACAGACTGAAACTGGAAGTAAGTACACAAAAATGATAAATAATGTATGTGGTATGTTATGATATGTTGTCAAGGAATAATTCGAGGATATAATTAATATGATACAAGTTTATTCAACAATGCCTAACAATATAATGCTGCAAAATAAATGAGACACTCATATCTAAATAAAGTGGAGTGATGCAGTTATGTCACTTTAACTTTCGGGGTGTATACATGTACTATTTCAACGATAAATATCAGATGAAGAAACGTTAAACTTTTGTCATTACAAACTCGCAATACAGTTATGTTAGTTTGTTATATCTTTACATGTAGCACTGAATAAAGGATGGTTGATTACATTGACTGACATTGTAAAATCAGGACTCCCAAAACCACAAATATTTACGATGGAATTCTAAATGTTTTGTTATTTACGTAAAAAACACTTCTATTCTTATATATTTTGGGATTCCCCATATACATATATATATTTGAATAAATACCGAGCTACCGTTATCGTCACTTAAGTCGGTAATGAAATTCACGTCGCATAACTATCGCCGGACAAATCTCGATTAAGTAGTTATAACCTATGGTATAAAAAGTAAGTATTGTTTTTCCATGATTTTTATTTTTATTAGGTTGTAACATTTTTAAATACAAACGGTTGTCTATGGACAATGTGCCAGACAGATACACAAGTGACAAC
The DNA here is from genome assembly GCA_032359765.1 of Saxidomus gigantea. NCBI lineage: Eukaryota > Metazoa > Mollusca > Bivalvia > Venerida > Veneridae > Saxidomus > Saxidomus gigantea. Next base: position 9,328 of record JAUMHA010181160.1, read on the forward strand.
GTGCTTAACATACTATTTAGCTCTAACATTGCTAGTGTGCAATTTATCGGAATTTATCTAAAGGTAAGGAATTTTGTCAAAGACTTATTACAAATTACCGAAAGGTAAGGTTGATTTTCAACCTTTTATACTGCCTTAGAAATAAAGTATAAATAAGATTTCGTTTTTTGGAGGGGTCAACACATGTTTTAAGCAACACCGTAGGAATCATTGTATTTAATCCAAAAATACGTATAATAATTTATACGTGTTCCTCTCATCTAAAGATAAAATAATTGAAAACGTATCGAAATTTAATATTATGTAGGCACGTGCCTATGACTACGACATTCTCATTAAGGCTTACCCATTCAATGCCATGCCAAAGGGCTATAACACAAGACTTACATGTACGTAAGGTAACAAGCTGACACTCGCTGATAACAACTCGAACATAAGTTAATGATCAACTTTTGTTTTCGACAATTTCTAGATCTAATGCTTAATATATACTAATAACATTTAAATTAAAAGTGAATTGTGTTTCTGTTTGCTTTTGTTGATTTTCTTTTGTTTGAATACAAGAAAGACTGAACAACAACCATGTAAATTTTATCTTCTTTTCGTTCTTAACAAAATCTATCTACTAAACATCCTAACTATTGTTTTGTATTTACCGTCGCAAAGAGTAATGCCAGGGCGATTGTTTTAAAACCGAAGTGAGAATGGTATTAAATTCGAATCCTCTCTGTTTCATTTAGGGTTCCAATACTGACTGTGTCCAAACTCAATATAATTATTGATCTATCATTTTCCCCAACTTCATGATTGCAATTCAATAAAGTTGTTTTCCGATAATCATATACATGTAGCTATTAATATCGTGATGTTTTGTATTAATTTTCTGGTTTCCCGCAATTCTTAATATATATTTCGATCAAACAACAAAAGTTACGCATTAAGGTCAATCTGATTAAATTCATCTTCTCAAAAACGCTTCGATATGACGACCTGACGACGGCTGATATGATGTCACGTTCGGGCGACTTTTCCGCAAGCCAATCAGAGCTTTGCTTTCGATGTTTTGAAAGCAAATGCCAAAAGAAAAGCTATATGTAGATGGGATCCCGAAAAAAATAAGCCCTATGTTTAGATGGGAACCCAAAGTTCAGAGGGTGCCCATTTTGGGCAATATAAGCGAAGTGCATATCACGCGCTCATTGTTTCAACAATGTCGTCATGGCTACGCTGTAGTTTGTACACGTTGGATGAAATTATCTCGAGGACGACACTGTCGATTTTATTTTGTAGTATGAAAGGCACTTTTTCACCTACTGAGTTTCACATCGCATAGGCAGTTGCGTAGTTGTAATGCCTAACCTGTGTGCAAGGTTCTACGGATACAAATTCTGACCAGATTATTTTTAATTTTTAAAAGTCACTTATAAGATTATCACCCCTTGCTTATGGACATACTGTATTGCCTGATTTGTACATTTAGTATGGAAAATCTGTAATACATAAACCCCGGATCTTACCAAAAGGAAGGAAATTATTTTGAATTTTTGATATACCGTCATGGACCAGCCTTTGAGTCATGCAGTTTCTTTAAAGCAAGTGTAAATGATAGGAACGTTTTTGCAGATGCACAGTAGCGATTAGATTCCATATTGTACTCAAAACCTAAGACTAAATGATGAACAATGTATGTGCTTGGTGTCAAGGTATAATTCGGAGATAGAATTAATATGATACAAGTTTATTCAATAATGCGTAACAGGATTTAAGAGACACTCGTAATTGTATAAAGCACCGTAACATTAGCCATGTGACAAACACTACAAGTGGAGTGTTGTAGTTGTGTCCCTCTGACGTTCCAGATACTAACAGCTTATAACATTTGCATTTTGTTAAGGTTTATGTCTTACTCAAAACCTCCTTTGGCCGCATATCTACACCTTCATGACCAGTATTGGCCATGACTAATCATCGTCTACACTTTTCACTGTTTTGCTGATAACAATTATTAATAAAAGGGTACTTTTAAATTGTATGTTGGACAAGTCCTTTTTGTAAATTAAGCAGAGTTGGAGACTTAACAAGAAACTGTTTTGGAAAAAAACGCATATTTTCCTCCATTGAATAGCCGTGGGGGAAACTTTAATGTATTAGTTACTGTGACCGTGACCTTTAATCTACTGACTCATCATTGAGATCATCTATTTCATAAGACTAATTGTCATATAAGTTTGAAGACTGTAGGTTATATGAATCTCAAGTTTTTCAGTAGAAACGAATTCAAAGTTCATGTCATTTGTCCTACTGACCCTGAAACCAATAGGGATCATTTACCTAGTAAAACTAATCATCCAATGAAGTTTGAAGAATGTGGGTCATATTGATCTCAAGTTATTGAGCGGAAACTAAGTGTGACAGACGGATTTACTAAATATTGGCTGTTGTATAGCTATTCTTTTGTTCTCTCTACTGTTCTTTTTAGCCAAATAACCACAACCAATACGGAATGAATTATTTCAAAGATGATTTACTGTTGCTTATTGTTGCCATAGGCACCTAACCCGCACTTTTTTGGTACGGACATTACCGGTTACATTGTATAACCAGC
>JAUMHA010181271.1:0-16397 GCA_032359765.1 Saxidomus gigantea
CTTATATCGAATTCCGTACGTTTCCGTAAATTTCCGTAAATATCCGTACTTTTCCGTGATATGCATATGATTATCTTTCGTAATCAGCTAACAGCGCAGTAATTTCTTAAACTGAAAAAAATGTGCAATGCAGCCCGTAAGCTATAGACTTTTCTGCAATCGTTTGAAAATGTATGTATTGTTTTTATTTGTAATACTGTATGTTCTTATCGTATGCGACTTATATTCAAACAGAAGGTTGATCTGGTCTGTCTTGCAAAACTTTCCCATAGCGCATGTTTACAGTTATTATTCGCACAGTTAAACTGACTGCAGTGTTGGAAATTTGGTATGCTAACTTAGGCTTAGGGGCCTTTCAGTCCCCAGGCCAAAAACTGAGTATTTCTTGGACAGTTCTAAAGTATATCATATAAGTACAAAAATAAAAAGTTAAAAGCCTCAAAGATAACTTTGAATGCAAGTAGTATCTTAAAATTTGAAATAATAGTAATTTCAAATTTGATTGTCTTGCTTTGCACATATCAGCCCATTCACTTATGAATTAAAAATGGGCATTTAAGAATATAATTTATTATATAAATGAAAGATTTGTATTGGGTAGGGGTGTCAACGAATATCTAAATTGGCATTCGGATATTCGGTCAGCCTTCCAAACGAATATCCGGATATTCGGTCGTTTTATGTACTAAATCTAATACGTTGTTTATCAATTTGTCACATATTTTTGCGATTATAAATTTATAGCTTACTGTTACCTTAGCCAGGCGAATATTCTATCCCGAGAACTTACTTTTATATGTTTTAAGTCAGACAAATGATAGCTATAAGATTCAATCATTATAGAGATTTTCAACACTAGATTGATTTACTTTGGCTAGAGAAAGATGATAACATCAATGGTAAAACATAGATTCTGTGTCACGATATTTACGGAGAACAGTATAAAAACTATGTAAAGTTACGCTTCGATAGTAACAAGCGACTGTTACCATATAATGCCCTATTATATATAAACTTGTTGAACAAAAGATAACCCAATCTAACTTTACACGTTTTTCACGTTTAAGAAAAGTGCATATCATTTTTCAAGCAAGCTTTTTATTGTACACTGTGAGGGATGAAACTGTTAACACTTATTGAAAATGAATCTATTTAACTTTACGTGGATAAAAAAGACACCAAAACTAATGATAATTAATTTTTCGAATGTCTGTTTTCAATTGGTCAATTTGGTTGTTATTGTAACTCATCTTTGTTTGATCTGATTGCTAGAACAAACTGATGCCACATTCTAATGACATCCAGTATAGCAATACACACTTACTCATAGCTGACTGTGGTAAGAAATGCACCAGTGTGCTTGGATACAATAGTTAAATTGTATAAAAAATCATTTTTTTATTCAGATGTGCGCATCGTATGAATCGCTTATTTTGTTTTGGTGTTTAATGTTAGTTTTTGTCTTTAAATCAATTTGATAATTGCAGAATGTAAACACATATTATTTAATGGTGAATTATCAAATATAATGCATGTATACACATGAAAGTTCAGATAAATACACTTATATTCTCGTGCAAATTTCATATCGAACTTAAATATAAATGCAAATACAGGGTTGTCCACATTTTTTTTACCTTAATCACACCCTAAAAAAGACTTTTTTTTCATATTTTTTGTTTAGATCGTTTTCAAACATATTTCAAACTTAACCTACCTCACCTACGATACTCACTATGACAACACTGTTAAGCTCATAAACGTACGAGGACTATCTAATGCAACAAAGAGACAACACATTTTTCATTATGTGCAAGAGAGTAATTATAATATCTGTCTTCTCCGAGAAACGCATTCAACCGAAAATAGCGCTGAACAGGGGAAACTTAAATGGAGCAGAAAATCATATTTTAACGGAAATAAAAGTAACAGTGAATGTGTTGCTATCTCGTTGAGTAACACATTCTCTGGAAAAGTATCAAATTTTAAAGAAATTATTCGAGACATAGAAATTGAAGGCTGGGATTTTACTTTATTCAATATATATGGTCCAAATAACGACAGCAAACATTTCTTTGATGTCCTAGACGAACTTTCAAAAACCTCTGAGAGAAATTTTATGTTGGCGGGTTATTTTAACACAGAAATTGACATAAAACTTAATAAAAGGAATGGTAGGTTAGACACTCACAAAAACTGCAGAGCAAAAATAGTAAATAAACTTGACAATTATAATATGATAGACATATGGAGGTTGTTGAACCCTAATAAATATCAACATACTTGGCATTCAAATACTAAACCAATTATATTTAGCCGACTTGATGGGTGTAAAATCAAACCAGGCTATAAATCATACCATTCAAAAATTGAACTAAGTATAAATGTCTCAAAAGAGTCCAAGGGCAAGAAATTGAAAGGAAACTCTGAATACAGCAATTGCTTTTTTAGAGAATAAAATCATTCAAAACAACCCAAATAGTGATGAAATCAAGAATGAATTAAATTAAAAAAGAAATGATTTAGATCATCTATTAGACATGAAAATGAATGATATTATGATTAGAGCAAGAACACAGAGTATAGATGGAAACGAAAAAAATAGTTTTCAAATTTAGAAAATGCAGAAAGTTTTAAAGAAATAACAAAGCAAACAGAAATTCTTAAAGATACTGTATCATACTATACGAACCTATACGCGAAAAAAGGGTATTCGAACTTATCAGAGTATGACTTCTTTACTATACTGAACCGAATTTCTAAACGTCCATTTTATAAAATTCAGTTTTAAGAGAAGTATTTTGTGTAACGAATTAAAATTTAGAACTCCAGAGTAATACATAGTGCCATATAGAATTTTACCAAAAATTTGACATTTAACTGTCACGGTTGACCGCGCGAGACGATTATAACGATTTATGACTTTTGACACGAGGATCGTAAATTTAGCGCTAAATATTATTTCAATGCAAGAATTTTAGAATGTTCAACTCGAAAAACAAAAACGGTGGAAAGAATGACCACTAAATAGCGGGCTAGAGCCGTCGGCATTATAGGTGCTGGTACCTTGCTTCGGCACGTATGACTAATTTTGTAAATCTATTTATCAGTTTCAACAGAATGTTAGAAATGATATTAAATATAATCATATATTAAATATTTTTTTCTTATATTTAAATCAAACACCAAATGGACGTTTAGAAATTCTGTTAAGTGTTTTATTTCTCACATTTTGTCGAAATTGATAAATTAATTTACAAAATCAGTAAATCGAGGTAATGCCGACAGCTCTAGCCCGCTATTCAGTTGTCATTTTTGCCATCTTTTTTGTTTTTTTCGAGTTGGACATTCTACGTTTATTGCATTGAAATAATATTTAGCGCTAAATTCGCGATACACGTGATCCTCGTGCCAAAAGTCGTTAATCGTAGTCATCGTCTCGCGCGGCCAACCGTGACAGTAAAAAGTCATTTTTTGGTAAAATTCAATAGAGCACTACGTATAACTCTGGAGTTTTAAATTTCAAGTCTTTACACAAAATACTTTTCTTATAACTAAAATTTGTTAAAATGGACGTTTAGAAATTCGGTTCACTGCATAGAAAGTAATAAACTGAATGAAGACAACAAACTTTCATGTGATGATATTTTGACTGAAAGTGAATGTTGGGACGCATTGAGCGAAATGAAAAATCAAAAGAGCCCCAGTTCAGCTGGTTTATCAGTGGAATTCTATAAAGTATTTTGGAAAGAAATTAAATCTTGCTTTATTTACTCAATAAATCAATCTTATAGTACCGGAATTATTACAGATCTACAAAAACAAGGACTTATAACTCTGCTACCAAAACCAAATAAAGGTACTACCTTCCTTATAAATTGGCGTCCAATTAGTTTACTCAATGTTGATAACAAAATAGCGACAAAAAAGTAGCAAATATATTGAAAAAAGTAATTGGCTCGATTATAAATCATTCACAAACTGGCTTCGTGAAAGGAAGATATATAGGAGAAAACGTTAGGCTTATTTTTGAAGTAATCAGCTACCTAAAGGAATTAGATGAGCCAGGATTATTACTCTTCGCCGACTTTGAAAAAACCTTTAACAGTCTTAACCATGACTTCATGATAAAGTGTTTAAAGCATTTTAATTTTGGAGATTCCTTTATCAAATTGATCAAACTGTTTTATTTCTAAGCGAATTTGAGATACTGAGAGTCAACTGTATTAACAAATTTCGAATTCGTTTCAGTACTTAAATTAAATATCAACAAATCTACAATTCTACGAATCGGATCCCTAAAAAGCACAAATTTGAGCTATTGCCAAAATAAAAAATTGAAATGGACCTCAGAATCAGCAAATACTCTGGGCTTCACTTTCACTATTAACATAGAAAAAATATCAGTTTAAAACTAGAACCAAAACTTCTTACTTTTAAAAACTATTTAAAACAATTGGCGCACAGAAAATTAACACTTCTAGGCAAAATAACATTGTTTATGCATTTAGAGATATCAAACTTTTATATGATATTGAACATTCGGACCTTTTAAGGTACTAACACATAATAAAAAGTGTTCCTAAATACATAAAAGAAATTTTACGGAAAGAGATACCCACTCAGCAGGAAACGTTACTCGATAAAAAAAGCAATCGAAACACCCAAATAAATTTATACATTCCATGCAAATAAAAAAAATGAAGAAACCTAATACGAAGTCAGAAATTAAATGCACAAACACTTTTGAAGGGAAACAACTAGATTGGAAAGCAATTTATACGCAATCATTAAAAACAACAGTAGATACAAAAATTAGAAATTTTCAATATAAGTATCTGATGCGAATAATTCCTACAAATACATACCTTTTTAAGTGTAACCTAGTAAGCTCTACCCTGTGCGACTTTTGTAATATGCATGAAGAAAAAATAGAACATATATTTTGGAGATGTCACTATGCACAAATATTATGGAACAGCCTTTCAAATTTACAGAACAGAATGATCACAAAATTGTACTAAACCTTGAAATTATAAGTTTTGGAAAAGCAAAGCACTCAAAAACACAAATGCGATTAACTTTATCATATTGACCATAAGATTATATAATTTTCAAATGAAAAAAAAAGTATTGCCTATGTTTGAAAATTTTAAGCATTATTTGCAGATATGAAAAAATATAGAGAAAGAAATAGCTCTCATACAAAACAAAAATAATTTTTAGTAGTATTAATAGTGAATAATTCAAGATAGTCTTGATTATATTGTTAAATATAATTGTGTACAATAAAGATTTGAAAATAAATGATAAAAAAAAGATTCAATCATTCATGTCATGAAATTAGGATAAAATAAATTTCATAAACGTTGTTATTACGGGCGCTAACTCTGTAAGGACTGTTGAATTTTCGGTTCAGTTTTCTCCGTGACAAAGTCGTTACACGGACATTTACTTTCAATTGCTGCTGCTTCTGCAGGATGCTTTAAAGGACTGAGGAAGAAAAGCTTCATTTAAGAACAGCCTGAAAAGATTTTCGTTTTAATTAAAAATTGTAAAAGTGTTATAATATACTTAATCAATGTTTGTAACTAAAACAGAGCAACCGGGTATTGTAAACTAACACTTTATCGGACATAATTAAAAATTAATGATTGTCATGAAAACAACACGTAAATATTCAAGTTTTTTAATTGAATTCGCGTTTTGGACGAGTTTACCAAATACTCAGATACGTATATCGGATCCAAATATTCGGAAGCTGAACGAATATTCGGATATCCGGATATTCATTTCCATCCCTAGTATTGAGTGCTTTAATGCAACAAAATAAATACATTTTTTTAAGTTGCTCATTCTGTCATAACTTTTGAAATAGTGAAAAGAAATAATATTTCATGACAGTCATACAATCGACAACTTAAATAAAATAATATAAGTAGTCAATGAGCAAGTCAGCTAAGGACTTTTGCATATATCGAAATGTTCACGGTGGTTGCCTTATTCATATCAGGTTTTCTTTCTTAGTTATGTTTACTCTTTGGCTCATATGTGGTTCTTTTCTTACTGAGTACACCACATAACGCGAGTAGTTGTATTTGCTAATTATCTTATCAGCTGCACAGAGATATGTAGATTGCTTATTGTTTCTTGTTGCTTGTTTTTGCTTCACTGTCAGCCCTAATCAAACCATTTTTGGAGGGTCTAGATTATGTTTATTATAGTTAAAAGGTTCATTCGGTAGCAAATGAGGTGTTGGCCCCGTTGAAATCTTAAAATGTAGATGTAGCTGGCGAAATTTGGGTTACCCAATGAAGAAACTTGCCTTCAAGAGGAGAAGGAATACTTGCTTAGATTTCAATATGCCAGATGTTAGATATTTTAGATATTACGATATTTTAATATTTATTCATGGTAATTTCTACTGAAATATAATATCATGAAATGCCTAACTAAGACATATTCAATATGATAACACCATACGCCATAAAAAAGAAATGTCTTGAAATGAAAAAAACAGTTGAATGTCTTCGTTTGCGATATTATTCGTTTATGTTTTTATTCTCTAACAACACTTTAAATTAAATCCACTGCTTAGACATTCTCCTCCATAACAATAAACAAAAATAAAAAAGTAGAAAAAAAAGTAATTGTTTGTAATTTGTGAAATAACAATAGTATATTAAATAAACTAGATTTGTAGATCCTGAGCTTTCAAGTTGAAAACCTTAAAGGCATGCATTGAGGCTAAAATCTATCAGCTCCGATACAATATTGCAGTTTGTCTGGACAACACAAAGTCTGATCATGGTATTGTCAGGTAAGTCACACCATTAGAAATTACAACTTGTTACTTTAACATTTTTAATTTAACATGTTTTATGCTTTTATATTGTATATTCTAAATGATTGATTAGACGAACAGGACTTTGATACTTTAAGTTAGACAAAGACGGAAGCTAAATTACAAATGTACAGTAGGATCTAATGCAAGCTTGACATAAGTATATCCATAAATGGCTGGAAGTGTTGTTACGGCTTTTGTATATTTGATAAGGTACAGTTTAAGTGATAAAGTGAGGACATGCAGTAACAGCCAATTGGCGCCAACGTTAGTTTAAAGACAATGAAAGAACATCTGTTTGCGAGAATAATGAGAAATTTATCAATCCGTGTTGTTAAAGAACAAAGGAGACAAACAAAGCATTTTCATAACGTTCCTTTTATCGGTTTTTGTGTATATAATATGCAAGATGTTACGCTGTATTTCAATCCAATGTATATTGAAGAAATTCAAACGTTTTGAAACTGGTATTAAGCAATTTGAACTATGCTGAGTTACCATTGCCTCTGATTCACATAATTTGAGTTATTCTCTACGTGTATTCCTTTTTTCAAAAATCCTTTTATGAATAAATCTGTAACAATGTTAGTTGCTGCATATATTTTATTTGAATGTGTTCTTAGGCGTGAACACCAAAATTGGCACTTTCTGTGAGATGATATTGTAAACATATGGCTAACTCATTTAGCTTAAATAATGTATATAATACCATTTCCAAACTAATTAGATCGTGAGAAGATCAAACAAACTAATTTTGTAATATCGAGTAAATGAAATGTTTCAAGAAAATGCATTCGTTAAACAGTACTGTTCATATTTTATACTGCTCACAGTGAAAGTCACACTTGCAACACTTACAGGTTATTTGTTTTTTCGTGTCCGATCCAAAACTCGTAAACCCCTTAAATGGTTTTTATATATATTTAATTAAATGTACATTGCATTAGCACAGTTGAAACTACATTTATATGAAATCCGTAAGCGTGAATGCATCTTAAATTACATGCTTTACATAAAGTAGTTGAACGGTTTTGGTAATGACATCTGAAGTTAAATGATTTTAGTTTACAACTTTCTTTTGTTCACTTGGAAAACTTTGTACACGAAGTAATATTATTGAAAACCATGTACCCGAGACAGTGAGTCTCATTGTTTAATTTGAAATTAATGTTTTTATTTTAACTCTCGAAATGTACTCTCAATTATATGGGAACGTGATTTGGATAAACATAATCATTTTCCAACAAATCAAGTATAATGATAATCTAAAATGGAAATTATATGAAACGAATTTATTGATAATGCATCACTTTCATGTGTTAAAGTGAGAGTTTGCTAGGGGGCAATGACAGTCCAAAAGTATTTTAGGTTGTATGACTCTTTTCCGTAATCGAATTATTTGAATTAGAATGTCCATGTGATTTGGCCCTTTTATTCGAGAACAATGAATTATTGTTATCAATAAAAATAGATCATGTCGTCGTTTACAGCTTTCATAGTATCAAACACTATGAAACTATCTATAAATATTTATACAAATGCTATCAAAATGGAAGTTGTTGTACGAAAAATATATAAAATACATAAATCTAAAGGCATTTCAAATACATTTTTTGTACCATAAGCATATATGTTTTTCTAATTTTATCTACTTTTGAATGAGATAACTTTGAATTTTGTTTCATTTATAGTTGAATTGTATTTTGTCTGAAAAAAATGCATTTTGCGGAAACAGAAGCATTTCAACCGACACGCTAATGTACAATTTGTACTGTCTTTAGACTCTGCAATAATGCAAATACACATTTCTGTGCGACGTTTTTTTAGTTTAATCAAATAAATAATTCCAGAATTTCCGGTTATACAATTTTATAAATTTCCATGTTGTTGAGATGAACCTTTTGAAATTAAGTTATCCGGAGGTATCACTGAAAGCAAGTAATTCCCAAATTAAAAAGCGCAACGTACACTGTTGCTCCTATATCTATTCCTGATCATTTTCAATCTGTAAATAACGCCTCTTAGATCCCACATTCACAATTTCACTTACTCTCATGTAATAAATCCGTTTTACGTAAGTGGATAATATTGGTTTTGACAGCTGCTAGTTTTACAGGTAGCAATTCAGAATAAGTTTAGTGTTACCGGGAGTTTGGTGTAAAATTCAGTTGTGCGGATATATACGGATAAATTATATTTTAATATTTAAGTGATGGACTAATAAAGGTTTTAGGTTCATATCTAAAGGCCGGGGAAGAACTATAAAAAGGGCTCAGGTAGAGAAATGGCCACTTGCTTTGCATACACTGAGCTAACAACATCAGATGTTTAAATAAAAATTTTAATGAAAATAAAGTATAGATTTGTTTGAAATTTAGCACAAATGTTCTTTAGCATAAATGTCATAAAGTCTGAAAAATTTAAGTTAATTGGTTGTCTAAAAGTGTGACTTCCAGGAAAAAAACTTGTGTTGTCTGCTTCAGGTTTTGAATTTGCCTCTACAATGATTGGATGCTTCTCCATTGGCTTAGAGCTAATAATATCCTGACTGTTGTATGAGTCACACACATTGACATAAGGCGGGAAAATTCCACATGTAATATGTTTTGTAAAGAAGAGTTCTATAATATATAACTTTTATTTATAATTAGCTGTAATAAGTTCCATCCCATAATAAAATGTTATCTGGTATAAATTAATAGTCCCATAAATGACCTAGGTATGGTTTACCACACTATTCCGGCATTGTCAAACTTGCTCTTCATACAGTTTTAACTTTGAATGTTTATCAAAATTAATGGCATTTATCAGAACTAAGTGACATTCCTTTCTGGTGTGTATCTAGATAAATGATATCTCCCTGATATAGTTAACTAGCCGTTGTCTCACTTTCAAAAGAAGAAATTCTATTTAAAGCACTCATATACATAAAGAAAATGTACATAAGAAACATTCATTAAATAAATGTTTAATCCTTCAATAAAACATTGCAATAACTGAAAGTTAACTTTAGATTTATTGAAGTGACTTTCCCCTAAAGCTCAAAAAAGAGGACAGTAAGTTATGCTATTTATTCTGAACAAGTAGACGATTGTGTGATTACATTATCACATTACAGAGTATTGTTAACCCTCTGTGAGGTAATACAGCTCCTCCCTACACTCATAATATGCTTAATTGCCTGCCGGCAACAATCTAGTTTTACTTTACTGTTAACGAGTTGTCCAAAATACAGCGTTTACAATCAAAGTTTAAGATAAAATTTGATAATATAATGGAATTCATGAATGCATTAAATCTGTCAATATTCATTATATATGTACAAATCTAAAATGTGAAGAAAAAATTCAGACACGGACTGAACACAAATAAGTTATCAAGTATACATAACATCCAGTAAGGCCGGTGAAAAGTGGCCTAAAGGGTCTAAAAAAAGTACAAACAGGAAATTAAGCAGTAAAGGTACATCGGAGTCGCTGCTATTGAAAAACGAAATCGATGGAAAACTATGTTACTATCTTTAAAAATGGGGCTAAAGAAATGTGGAACTTAGCAAATTATGTACCCTCATGAAAGTTTATCTTTTCACTTTGATAAAATGTCTCATATATTATTGTTATGAAATACAGGTCAAACTTCATCTTGAAATCTAATAACTTTTCAGCATTTGGAATACGCCTATAAATTCAACTGAGCAAATCTGGCAAAATTTTCCTAAATAATTATATATACATGTATTATTTGTCCGCTTTGAAACCATAATTCTTATTATGTCTATTAAAACTCGACACCTGTTTGTCCATTAATATAAATAAACAATTGATGGAAATTTGTTAGCTGGATTTGCTTCAAAAGCTTGCTTACTTTAATATGAGTAAACGTTAACTATAGCAACATATACTGGTAATTTATAAAATGGAAATTAATGTCAAGCGGTAAACTGTTGAATGTCATACATGTACTCGTACACATGTTCAAAAAATGTCATTATACTTGGTATGATGCATCTGCTTTGATAATGCACATGCTAATTATAAAGTTATAAATACTATAACAAGGAATATCCTTACCTTTTAAGAAATAGTACCAAAACAGACGACGTCTTTGTGAGAATTTGTTGCACTGCAGGTGTTGCTCCTTCCCTGTGGGACATGCATAATGCAAGATAAACATATCAACTTAATGAATTTCTGAAACAGACTCAGAAATTACTATATTACAATATATTAGCAAGTATTTGTTGCAAGATCAAAATTAGATATGTTGTTATAATATACACCCTTTTTGGTCACTTATAAAATCTAAATTGAACGTCAATTTCATTTTGAAATGGTTTTCCACTACATAAGTTATAAATACTCGCTCGGATTACGCAAACAACATCATGTACATATGCCTTAATGGTGGGTGTTGCACAAGCAAAAACGAAGCCTATAATTTATAGCATTCTTGTATAGCTATCAATCGCAAAAATACATAAGTATACCAGTAAATTTGGAAGACCAACAGAGCTTATATCCACTGCTGGAATGATACTGACGTACCATACGCGAATTAAATCACCTAAAGCATGCATAATAGTGTTTAATAAGAAACCAACAGCTATTGTGTTAAGTGAAGGTGTAACACGGCTTTGTCCAAGGAACAATATAAACAAAGACGTTCAGTTCAATTTCATATTTACTATTAGCATCTAGGTGTAAAGACTGCAGTTTATAAAACCAGTTTATACTATTACACAGTTTACACAAGTAATTCATTCACAATTACCACAGCTAATGGTAATACTAATAACCATCTGTCATAGATGTTAAACAACTCTTCGTGGCATAATCCAATGCCACATTAAACCATGAACACATCATAACCGTGAACTCATAATTGTAAACCATCTTCAAATGACATCATTACAGAAACCATCGCCTCATCACTACATCGTTACATTAACCATCGCCACTATAAATAGGCTAGATCTATGAGATCTCCGCCCTAAACACAAGGGTATTTCCAAAATTGTACCCTCTATGGCTCCACACTGGCTTACTCCACACTGGCTCACTCCACATTGGCTCACTGTGATGTTAAATGCTATAAACAATGCAATGATTCATGCAATATTATAAACAAGGAACGCAAATCAATCTGACAGCTTATTTTTAGATAGAATAAAGGTAAAACTAAACGCGTAAACTGCAAATCATCATTTCAGCCATTGTACAATACTTTACTTCTATAATACACACCAAAGACAGATGAAAGTTTACTCCAAGAAAGCCAAATTGACCGCTTAACAAAGAACGGCAGAATAACCCACCAATGTACAAATTCATGCTTTATACACATAACTCATGATTACACAAAACCGAGTTAACCCGTGACTGATCATGTGATACAAAAGGGAAGATAAGTAATATATAAAAACTGGTCAACACGGTAATGAACCGCACAAAGTAATAGGAATGAGACAATAAGTAGATGTCGGTCCACGAAAAGGTAATATGGTCAAAATGACAAAGGGACTATATATATCTTTAATAATAAAATCCAGAGTCTACGTTTTCCTAGTTCCAAAGTCTGATATAAAAAAATTGAACTATCTTTTATAAGTATTTCATTTTTACTGGCTAAAATGATATAATACTTCGATAGAAAGCAGATACTGTTTATTTATACATATTGCAAACTAACAGAAATACAAGAAAACATTTAATTATATACCTATACATATTCTGCCAAAAGTAAAGCCTACATTCAACCATCAAATACGGCCTGACAGAAAAAAAATCCGTATTGTATGTACGTGCAATACAAATAGCGCGGCAAATTTGTAAGAGTGCATTTAATTGGCCCTCAAATGCACATGACATTAATAACGTCGCTTTTGACTCGGTCGTCACTATTTGTTTATACGATGACGTCAATAAAATGACGTCGCAAAATACGTATATTTCGCGCTAAAAAGGGTTTTTCTTTAATTTTACGCTTAGCATGTCATTTTAATTTAGTTTATACCGCAGACTTGTGTCAAATGGTATATAATAAAAGGGTTATTAGTATAGTAATGTGATCCATAAGACGGAATGGCTCTCGTCGAGGTCGGATCAAACTCGTGCTACACACTCGTATGATCCGACGCACGACTCGAGCAAATCCGGCATGCTGGATCACGTTACTATACTAATAACCCTATTGTATTAACGTGTATCAACAATGTACCGAAGATAATCCAAGCACGAAGGTAATGGTAGAATTGTTGTCTATAGACTGAATCAAATGATTTGTGACAATCCGAGAAAGCAAAAACTAGTTTTCTCTTTTTCATAGTTCCTATATACTTGCTAGCTACAGATTGTACTACAAATGCGTCAGCTCAAGTACTTCAACCCTCACGCATTCCTTATTATAACTCATTAAAACATGTGACACATTTATCTATCATGATGACTTATAATTAACTAAAAGCATCTCGAATGGATGTTTACCTGTATTTATACACTACATTTTCTATAAACATTTGCAATATAATATGTGAATAAGCATACATATCTATTTGATTTAAAAAAAGATAGGAAAAGACAGGCTTTGCTTAACGATACAATAAACATCAAGTTTTAGACGTTTACATTCCATATCAAGCCATTTTTCAGTGTTTCGATATTTGAATAGTTTATGTTTGCCAATCAAACGTTCATGTAACCAAAACAATCATTCATTAAACGCTTTTGATACATCATCAACATTTGTTTGAATATGATCTAACATTTGGTCTTAAAAACTTAACCCAACAACGGCAATGAAATTAGAATTTCGTAGTACAAGTACATTGTTTCCATCATGTAAGACATTACTGCAGACACATGGTCCTAGTTTCCTTTAATCGAATTACAACATACATGTACTTAGGAATATACTGTTCAAAAACTACTGTTTCTAGTCTATCATTTACACATTTAGCCTTCAATGAAATAAACTGCAAACGGTCCTTTACCATACCCGTATGTAGTATTACTACATGTATCATCACAATCGACAATGAAAATGACGACGTTATCTATCGTATATGTGTCCATATAATGTATAACATCTTCTGAATGCTAGTTGACATGCCTTTCTTTGATATCAATATTCTGATATCCTGTTTGAAAACTCTAAATTTATCAGATCCTGTACTGTTGCCAGATAAAAAAGTTTGTAACATTTTGTGTTCTCCTTTTGACCTGCAAATTTCTGTTTTTCCATTATAGTTAAGTCATTATAAATTCTTATCCCACTTCAAAAACAATACTTTTGATCAGGCATTTTAAATTATGCTAAACTCATCCTATGATATATACATGATTCATATCCAATTCTTTTGGCGTATCCTACATAATTCATTATTTATTTTGTCTGCTTTGTGCTAAAAACCTTGTAATTGTGAGACAATACATATGGTGTAACTTTACTTTTTGTTAATAAAAAACATCTACATATAAGCAGCATTGGTGCCCATCTAAACCGGTTTTGGAAGGAATGTGTCTGGATATAAGATGTGTTTCCGTTCTTTCACTCTTAATTTCTATTTCAATTCAATCATTAAGTAAAATCATATTGTGACAATATTTTTGCAACGACATGATTGACATTAAAACAATGACAGTGTTTCTTACACTACTAAAATATCACGCAGTTGGTTTTGCGGATGGATTATTCTTGACAGCGTACAACCATTTATCCCATTGAAATTAATTCTTTATAGAATTTACTTTTCGTTAGTGTGTCTACATTAAGTTTTCCTCCTGTTGGCATGGAAACCAGAATACAAGGAGGAGAAATAGACAAAAAGCTTTGTCCAATACAATAATTTTTCAACGACTACTTCTCTGAGATGTCTGGCGAAATAATTCTCATGCACACAGACTTTTCAAATAATAAGCTGAAGACCGGTATGTTTGAGTCCCCTTCATACATAACGTGTTAATAATTGCAGACATTCATGTTGACACCTGATTAGACATGGCTGATTTGTTCAGGATACAGATGTAAACGATTCGCGAGAACTTGAGTACTAGACTCATGCATCCTCGACAGTATTTGCTTTGTGAGACCTGATTCCCTGTTATGTAAAGAACCTACATAACGATCCTGGTGAAATACTCATCACTTTCATGCTGTAAGTGAACCTCGTGTATCATTTGTTGCGCCATATTTAAATTATAACCGGTCTCTCATCCGCTACATTTGAGAAATAGTCGTTTACAGTCGTTTAGTAATAGCCATAGTAATTCAAACAGAAGATAAATGTAAGGAAGTTCTAGATCAATGGTCAAAGGCGTATGATCTTAACAACGTTCGTCAGCTTACATTAGAGTGAAATGACTAGACTTACGTTACCTAGACACATTAAGGCAATGCTTTAGTTAACCCTTCATTGAACTGTAATACGAGTTTCATGAGCTGACCAACCTTCTTGGAAAAACATTGGAAATGGATATCAGTTGACCGACAATTTTGCGTTCATGGTGTTATCGTTGTATAATATCAGTCAGGTACTTGTGAAAATGCATTTTGACTACATATCCTTCCTGTAAATACAAATTCGGGGAAATGTTAGAATCCTTTTGTTGTTATTTTGTCAGTATATCATGACCGCAGTTTCTGTCCTTGATGGAAAACAATCAAACATTTAGGCAGGGAACTAGTTCGAAAATGATTAAAATTCATTATTAAGATAACATCATCCGACACATTTGAATTATAAACGTTCTAAATCGTTTTCGTCGTAGCTCAAAAAACTGTTACCGGAAGATAAATGTGAGTAAATTCTTGCTAAATTGGTGAAGGGTCTAAAATACGTTCGGCAATTACCAACTGATTAAAAATAGTATCACTCGCTTCATTATTGCTTAACGATAAAGTGAGTCCTATACAATATGACAGGAATGACATGATTCATACTAACTAGTACCTAGACACATCTACATTACAAATATGCTAATAGCTATGATTAAAATTTTACCGACGCTACAAAGACCTGATAAAGAAGTTTCATGATTCGACCAATATTACCAGTCAAATAGCATTATGGTGGTTGACAGTCAACCCATTAACGGAAATGATATGAAGTTTCTTACATTTCCTCATTTGAATCCTTTTATATAATAACAAACAGTTATATGTGAAACCTTTCGATTAATGTCCTTCCCGTAAACATAAATTCACTCATATTCCAAAATTTCCTTGTTGCTGAAGGATAAGCAATAATATTGGACAGTAGGGATACGATCTAAAATTGATTATTCTCTCTCCAGTTTAAGCTTATAAGAAGTATATAAATGGCATTACGATGGTCAGACGCAGTAGATTTTTGAAAATTCTGGTGCTTGACATTCCACTCATTTACGGCAGAGATATCAGGTGGTCGACATTTTAAATCAAGTTCGATTTAGGGTATTAAACTGGTACTTGTCTAATTACAATTGTAACATGACTCATGATTTTGTCTCTATATACAAAGAGTAGAAAAATTATGTTATATTAAACCATAAACAACGCGGAAACCGATATGCTGTAA
>JAUMHA010181382.1:0-16391 GCA_032359765.1 Saxidomus gigantea
GAAAAAATCGAAGAAATAAATACGAAAATCACGGACATGCGAGGTCGCGAAAACATGTGACAAACGGGGAACAACGGAAATATTACATGCACACCTAGAGATTATGACATTAACTATATGGCATGTGACTCGTCCCTTAAAAAACTCACCTTAGCTCTTGAAAATTTGAGTTTGGCTGAAGGGTCAATGACCATTCAGTTTCAAAGCCTACTGAACTAAACATCCTGTCTCTAGGAATTCATCAGAAGCCATCTGAAGTAACTAAAAGCAAGGAGCTTCTGGGGGCCTCTGGTCCCCAAAATCAGAATTGTCAATAATGAATGCTGACATAGCAACATTCACCATTAATGTGATAATTTAAGGCCACGCAATTGTAGGACGTAGGACCATTTCCTCATCGTGCAATACTCTATTTACTTTTGAAAAACGACATTAATTTTACGCTGCATTGCACAGTTACTATTCAATTTGAATCCAAATCGGTTTGAACAACGTCAGAAAGAATTTCCCAACGCTTTAAATGTTCTCTAATTAGACAATTTTATGTCAATTCTGATGCAGACTGTCACTCTTCAATGGTTTTAAGTGTGCGACTTGCAGCTTGTTTATAAGACTACACATTTTGTAAGATTCGCTATATTTTTCATGAATTCCCACAGATTTTGCCTTTCGCTAATCTTAAATCCCGATCTTTTCCCAAAGGAAAGCTACATTTGTTGTAAATTACTCGGCGTATCATTCTAAAGCACTAGAAGCAAAATAAAGCATATCATAAATTATGAACAGCAGAATTTGACGTCGAATCGGCGCGTACAGGGCATATACATTTCATTCGACGTATGTTTAAACAGGCCCTATTCTTAAAATCATAAATCATAATTATTGTGACGGCACTAATATGTTTATTTCAGCATTTATGCAGGTCTATCTCCCCGACACTTAATATTAGCGTCATGTTTGAATCTGTTCACGTTTTAATTTTCTCCCAGACTACCCTTCTTTCAAAATATATTTTCTTCAGTTAGCGAGACTATGAAGATTTAAATAAAAATGTTGCGTTAAATGGCCGCGCTAATTGTAATCATGCCTGTAGTTCTGGACAAAACGAGAAGTTTAACATTCTCATTGTCTTCTTAATCAAATGTACATTTGCTTTTGGGATATATTAAAGTCTGTACAAATGTTCCATGTTGTAAAAATCTTGTTTAAGATCGGCAAGAAGAGTCATTGAATATGCAAACATTTGCGTTGTTTCTTGAGTCACAATCACTCAATGTATTAATAGTTTGGGGATTATCGCTATATTATGAAAACAGCTAATATTGGCTTGGCACTATAAACTTGGCACTATTTCTTAAAATGTCCTGTAGTTAAAAGTATATCTCATAGCATGCAAAACATTATTAAATGGCCGCGCCCTACACCTATCATATTTTATTCTCAAACATGAATAATGTGTTCAATGAACGTAAAGTGATAAATAAATGCAATTTTAAAGAACACCGTAAATCGAACAAGAGCTGTCAGTAGGACAGCGCGCTCGACTTTTTAGTGCTTGCCAATAAAACAAAACTTTGACAGTTAAAGGTAAAACAAGGATCTGTATAAACAAAGGCACAAGTAGCAAGATATTAAGTCAAGAGTTATCAAACTTAAATGTTTGATATCCCTGAATAATACAGTAAAGTTGTAGATTAATACTTCAAGTGGTTAATGATATGTGCATGACAGTGCTAGTTGCACACAAGACTTTAGCTAGGAATTTCTAAGTACAAATCAAGAAATATTTTCAGAGTTATCTTCTCTTGCTTACAGATAGGTGTCATGATGGTACATTAGTTCCAACTTTCAAAGTAATATCTCAAATGGTTAAGTCAACAAGTGGAGAAATGAACATTTTAACGGAGTGCTTAAGTAGAAAAGGGCCATAACTCAAATAAAATCCTTGACAGATTTACCTTCTCCTACCTATATTTGGAGTTCATAGTGGTTAACAATTATTCCAACTTTCAAAGTAATATCTCAAACAGTTCAGTAAAAAAGTAGACTGGTACGAAAAACTTAACCCAGATTCTAAGTCGATAAAGGGCCTTAATTAAAATAAATATCCTTGACAGAGTTACCCTATCTTTGCCTACAGATAGGGGTAATGATGCGTATAAGTAACTTTCAAAGCAATATCTCAAAGGGTTAAGTCAATAAGTGGATTTTACCCCTATTCAATGTATTTTCTAAGTAAAAAAGGGGCATAAATCACCTTTGTGTGTGAGTTATGTACTCTTGTCTGTGGATGAAAGTAATGATGGTAAATAAGAATTGTTAGTTTCAAAGCAATATCTGTAATAGTTATGAAATAAAATGGGGTGGTACGAAAAACTTAATCAAGCTCAATGCACTTTCTAAGTCGAAAAACGGCCACAATTCTGACAAAAACCTTTATAGAGTTATGTACTCTTGTCTGTTGATGAAGGTTATAACTGTGAACAAGTATGGTAAGTTTCAAAGCAATACCTCTAATGGTTTTGAAATAAAATGAGGGGGTACAAAAAACTTAAACAAGGTGTGACACCAACGCGGACGCCGACGCGGACGCCGCCACCGACGTCAAGGCGAGTAGGATAGCTCCCCTTATCTTCAAAAAGGCGATCTAAAATACCTCATTTTGGCACAAATGATGAACACAGAGACCTTCTATACAATCACCCGTATTTGCAAAAAAGAAACAGACGAGGCGGTTATCGATAATATACCGGATATGCATGGACAAAAAGCAAAACTTTTTTCCCCCAAAATAGAATGTGTCATTATTTTGCATTTTAACATCTCTACCATTCATCCATCACTTATGTATCACACCTTACATATCTTTATTTTCATCTATATTGGTTTTAAAATAATACTGAATAATAGAGGCACTCCCTAAAAGTGGTGTCAAATTATATAACTTCAAAAGCATAAATAATAGAATATTCCAAGTATTATTATTTAAAGACCCAATACTAAGCCCCTGATCGGTATAATTGTTCATGAAGTATTTTCATATTGTATTTTATAATTTGCTAACGCATGCAATTAAATTCAAATTTTGGCAAGAATAAAGTGACACTTCTGCGACTTTGCAGAGATGTTAACAGTAAACATTGACTGTTTTTAAGATTCTATATACCTTTGTAAAATTTCAATGGTCGCTAGAAATTTAAGAAAAATCACTTGCCAATCATCATGTTTTATGACATATCTTAAATAATATATTGACTTTTATAAAAAAGTTGACACTTCTTTTTTTTTATATTATTTAAGCTATACAGATAAAATCAAAATATGCTGCAGTACCGTAAAACATTCGATAATCTATGTAAAGTTGATGTACATATAATGAGCGGATATCGACATATTGCAGAACGCCTCTGTCTAGATTATTTGTGCTAAAATCAGGCATTTTATGATGTATGGTGTTCTTTCAAATTATATTTATTTCTGTTTTACGTTCATGGGGCACATTATTATTGTTTGGATAATATAATCTGTTAGATGTAGGTAGTGTCCCTTTAAAATAGATAATTTGCATTACTTAGAAAAAGTTACTTTCAAAACCAGGTGCTTTGCTGTGACCTGAAAATGGTAACGAACCTCACAAAGAGGTAGATTTAAATGCTTATACAGGTGAATCAACGGTTTACTGTGCTCTTACTTCAAAATTTCCTTTCCACAGATACTGGGAATTCTTGATGGGAGTTTGTTTATAAATGAGAATTCTGGTCGACTTTTCGTCGAGGATCAACAAACCCGTAAAATGATCGAATATCAGTGCCCACCGAAATAAATGAGTTGTTGTTTGAATTTTCTTTCCGCCAACTTGGCGAGCAATTTCCTAATCAAAACATGAAGGAAAGAAAAACGTACATATGTACATATGTATATATATTTGCCCTGATGATGCAAAAGTGAAACCGGTTGGCAAATACAAACAGAAAATTCATATAGTGTCACTTTTTTCATTTTACTTATCATCTAATTATTCCGGCATATCGTTTAACATTTTTCATTTACATACAAATAAATAGATATAGAAAAATACTGAAAACCACCTTTTCACTGTGTATTAACATTATTTAATACCCGAAAGACATCTCCCTCACCTCCGCAAAAAAGAGGGACACAGTAAAGAGAAAGCGTTGGTTCGTCTCGCTCGTCATATTTCGAAATATATCAAATTTCATAAATCTCTTCCTGACTCTTCACATTATGAAAGAATTTATTACAGGAAGAAATTACACTTTCGTTATATTTGATATCTTTGCAACAAAAACGAACATCAAAGAAACCTTAATAAGCCGCTGAAAGTGTCTTGATCTTCCTAAAGCTAGAACTACGGTGTCTTTTCCGTACATGCATCAAATGTTTTACTTTCTTACAGATACAACTTTTATCCGCTACGTATCACAAGTTCTATAAAACAAATTTCGACAATTTAAATTGTGATCTTCGTCCGACAACTTAAATTTGCGTGACAATTTAACGTTATAAATATATATGTAACAAACGCGCAATATTTCTGCATATTGGCCCTAATAACTCACTGGTTCATTTTGCAATACGTTGCTACGTTATTATCAATGAAATCGTTGGACATTTTTCGTGAAGAAGGCCTATGAAATCTACATTGTACTTTTTCTGATTTTGCTGAATTGAAATAATGAAATGATTTCGGTATCTAACATATTTATCAAATAAAACAGAATGTAAGAATAATAACCTCTCAAAATAATATATTATAAAACAACAATGTTGTTATGTATGCTGAATTGACATTGTAAGTTGTTTTTATAAATTTAAAGTTATTTCATAACTCACTCACCGCCATGATGTTGCCTCTTAGCTGTTGCCTCTTTTAGATCCAAACGAAGTAAACGCCCAGGAAGATTGTGTCACCTTGCACAAAATCAGCTATGCGACGCTTTACATAAAACCTGAAACCTGCCTAATATGATCATGTGACTAGCATGTCTGACCTTACCTGGGTATTTCATAGGTATTTCACGCAGGTTTGTCAACAGCTGTTGTCGACTGATCCAGGGATGTAAAACTTACATGAATCACCATGAATTAATCGAGACTTATAAGATGTGAACAGAGACTAGAAAAAAGCAAATAATTTGCTCTAATTAGCTTTCCTAATAGTTAAATGATAAATATTTGCTCGCACAGTGGTAATGTTTTGCAAATATCATTGACAGAAGTGAACTTATTATTCTCAACATCCGTCGGTAGACCAAATCTTTTGCGAATTTACAATACATGTATATCATGCACTGAGGCGTTGTCTCCCGTAGTAATTGCAGTTAAATTGGATATGCACTAATAGTTTGCAATGTATCTATCTGCAGCAACGAACAAAATCTTAAAATATGATATTGCATTACTTAAATATATCAAACAAACATAATGTATGAAACAAACATATTTTCGTACATGCTTATTATAACGTTACATTCAGCCTCCTTCAACCAGGAAGAACTTTTTATAAAATATCACGGGGTTTACCCTCTTTTCATCCTTCTTTTTTTGTTTAGCAGGTGCGTTGCGTGTTTGAATTTGCTTTTCACTACTTCAACTGCAAAAATATAATAGGATCGGTTGACACATCTTAATATAACATTTAAAAAGTCACTAAACATCGTTTTTCTTTTGAAATTGTATAACATTGCGGCTAAATTAGATTAAATATCACTGTGACATGGACAATTTACTAAAATCCCCTTCTATGTCAGGTCACGTGACCCTGAATGAGATTTTGTACATAATAAGACTAGTTATGATTAGTAAATTCACTTGAAAAATCTTTATATTTACAGTGCAATTGTTCCTTTTGATCGCTTTAAAATGCATTTCTGGACAACATTGATATATCTGAAAATAAGAGAGTTGGTCATGGGATATGTTTATATTTGTTTATACATGTATTAGGTATACATTGTTCTTTGACTACGATGTCTTGAAAATTATACATTGGTCATATAAACTTCAGATTTTCTATTGATCCTTCGTTTCGATCATACCCTTCTTCCTGTTGACACCGGATGCTTGAATTATTACAGCTAGCTCTTTTCATTACTTACTATTATCATTCCACAATCCCTCTGGGTTGTTAATTCTTTTACAAAACATTTTAATCAGTTTTTACCTAGATCTTTAAAATAGAATCTTCTGGCTTCAAATTAAGGCAAGTCTATTTTTTTATTTGGACGTTGCAGAACTGATATCCAGAAAAGGCTAGCAGTTGAAATCTTCAACAAATGTCGTCTGCGTTCGAATAATGTATTATACTTAAATAGACCATAGGCACGCGAATGAATCGTTTTACATGTAGCTACCAGAAGAGAAGGTGTATGTTCTTTATTTAGGAAAATGCATGTACTGTGCACTTAATACACCTATCATATTTGAAGGTTTAAATTTTTAAATAATTTAACCGTGTCATGTTTATGTTTTCTACATTATTTAATAGTATAGATTTTCGTTTTTACTCGCATGTATTGCTTTCTAAATCACGATATTATAAAATGATTAAGAGAAAAGGGAGTCATTTTAACCGTTTATTTAAAATAGTTTTTAAAATACTGGTTTATGAAACAACACGGCTAAGTGTTTTACAACAGGATATAAAACTATGAATATTATGCAATAAGGAAAGAATTTACGAATACAAGTGATACTGAAAAGGTTTTTAAAGGTAGCTCAAATATAGATATTTACGTGCTTTAGTATTACTATACGAGGGAGGTAAATACTTGTATATGATATATAAAAACTTGATAATAGACAATTAGGAAGGGGCATTTCCGTTTAAAGTGACTATCATAATTTTAAGAAATACATTTATTATTGATTTATACTTTTCATTTATATAAAGTACAAACAGAATAAGCAAATCTACGGTGCCATTCAAAATGCAAAATAACAGGTGATCCCGCTCTAGCAGTGTCATGCAAAACCATATTGAATAACGTTAACATGTTACCATATTCCCTTCGAGTGGACCGACACCTACTTCTTGTCCCATTTCTATTACTTTGTACGGTTCATAACCGTGTTGACCGGTTTTTATCTATTACTTGACTTCCATTTTGTTATCACATGATCAGTCACGGGTTTATTCGGTTTGTGTGACGTCATGAGTTAAGTGTATAAAGCATGAATTTGTACATTGGCGCGTTATTCTTTGTTTAGTGGTCAGTTTGGCTTTCCTAGAGGAAGATTTCATCTGTATTTGGTGCGTATTATGGTATTAAGGTATTGTGCAAGGGCTGAAATGATGACTTGCAGTTTACGCGTTTAGTTTGACCTTTATTTTATCTGAAAATAAGCAGTCAGATTGATCAGCGTTACTTGTTTATAAGTTGACACTTTGCATAAATCATTGCATTGTTTACAGCATTTAACATCACAGTGAGCCAGTGTGGAGTGAGCCAGTGTGGAGTAATCCAGTGTGGAGCCATGTAGGGTACAGTTTTGGTAATACCCTGGTGTTTAGAGCAGAGATCCCATAGATCTGTAAGTGTTGCCATTTTCTATTGTTTTATAAGATTGAAAGCCTTTGTTGAACAGTTGAACCTGTTAATCATGACCACTATGCTGACTGATTACTATGTGTATTATTCCATTATGTGTTTACACAATAATTAATGTGATATTTGTTATATTTCATTAATTTAGAGACTTATATGTAAATAGAGTAAGTAGAGACTGACTAGTTAAAACTATGTTATAAACTAAAAGTCACAGTATATTATTTTGAGGGAGCACTTCATAGATTGTGTTCTGTTTTGTATAATTGCAGAGGCTATTTAAAGTGACAATGGTTAATGTAACGATGTTATGATGAGACGATGGTCTCGTAATGATGTGATGCGAAGATTATTTATATAATGTGTTCACGGTTATGATGTGTTCATGGTTTGATGTGACATTGGTTTATGTCATGAAGAGTTGTTTAATATCTATGACAGATGGTTATTAGTACTACCATTAACTGTGGTAATTGTGAATGAATTACTTGTGCTAACTGTGTAACAGTTTGAGGTGATTTTAAAAACTGCAGTCTCTACACCTAGATGCTAATAGCAAAAATGAAATTGAACTCAACGTCTTTGTTTATACTGTTCCTTGGACAAAATCGTGTTACAGGTATATTAACATTTGTTTGAAAGTAACAGAAAAAACCTCCAATTTTACCTAACGCCAGGTTCTTGATTGACAGATACGAATCTCTTATCAGACCAATCAAACAGCTAGCTGCTAACACACGTGACGAATATGGTTACTAGCCGCCATTTTGTCCGACATACATTCAAAATATGTGTTGACGGACATGAAATTTTAGGCATTTTCTATGTAAGGAAGAGTTTTTCTTTGAAGTAGATATTTTTTATCGTGAAAGTCATACCGCACTATAGTATTTCTTTGAAATAAATATTTTTTTATCGTGAATAGTGTTAACGGGTTTAGTTTCTAAATTTTATGAGTTTTGCCACGGACCTTTTTTATGTACGTGGTTTTGCAACTCTTTATACATTTTAGAGTGATCTAATAAAACGTTTTGTAAAGTGCGTCTTATCAGAACGTGTCACCATGTGTGTTTGTGTGTGCGTACGTGCGTGCGTGCGTGTGTGGGTGGGCGGGGGGAGAGGGGGTGAACCAATTTTTCTGTAGAAACGGATTATGTGATACCTAAATTTATTCGTCTTGATGAGTAGGTTACGGAAATTGTGAGGGATGATTTTCTTATACGTCTTCACTGTATAGTTTACAAATTCTACTCCTCGGTTACATTTGGTCAGACTTCAAACTAGTGCTAGTATACTAAAATGTTTCTTTGGTTTTCTTTTTCAAACTGATTTGGATCAGCATATTTCCTTACTTGCATTTGTACTCAGTTCAGCGATATCGAGGCCATTTCTTTCTGGTGAGGTGTTCTGAGATTGTGCGGCTCTGTTTCAGTCAAAATAGTAAACAATATAAATCACGACCCAAATATTAATCGACCTACATAATTATTCCTTTTATTACCTCATAAATACACAGATAACACAGAGATAGAAATTAGATAGTTTATTGCTAAATTACCCATGATCATACAGCTTTCAACTTAAACATATACAAAAGAACCTTGCATAAGCTAGTTTGATGTCTTGGAACAGCTAAGAGGGTATCCAATGAACAGTAAAAAGTGCATGTGGTTCAAATAATATATCCACTTTGATATAAAAAAAGTTCCATTCAAATATCCACTATACGATGTTAACAGCAGTTATAATATCATATCAACATAACGATGTTAGTTTCATTCAAATATCCACTTAACAATATAAAAAGTAGTATCAATTAAACTATGCAGTTTTCTGTGTTTAAATACCAAATCTATATTAGAACTGACAAAAATAAGTATTTTTACACGATATAAACACAACAGAACGAAGAACCATCATTTGTTTTCAATCATCCGGTCCCTTTTTGAAATTAACAACAGTACGTCATAGCAAGCTCTGTTCCATAGCAACCAAACCTCACTCATTTCAACGAAGGTCCAACAACAAATGTTTCATGTTTGAGAAGGGTCAAAAGTCAAAAAGTGTATATAATTCGTAATTTCTTATTGATGCATATTCAAAAGGAAATCAATCTTTGGAGATTTTTGCATTTGTGCTTTCAACAATTTAGTGGAATTTTTTAATTACATGCTGCATACTCGGAATGACGTTTAACTTAATATTTCGTAACTTACACTGAATATGCATGTATTGTATTGTTTTTTTATCTTTAGGGAGTTTTTATTGTGAAAAACTAAACGTCTCAAACATCAACATTCGTCAGTTTTAAGTTTACTCACGTGTGCCTTTATCATTACAAAATGGAAAAACTAAATTTTCAACATGTTGTAAATCATCAAAAATGCACTTTTCACATAGGTGTAAAAAAGTTACCGGTACTAAGTCAGCCCTTTTTGTTTAAGTTAACCATTACATCGTTCTGATCCAAAATTATTATTATCAGAAATTGCTGTTCCCTTTTAATGATTTGTCTGACACTACTTTGTCTTTTCCTTAATATAAATGTCGAGGTTTTTGCACCACAACTGTTGACTGACAATGTCGTTTATTTAGAATATAATTAGAATACTGGCTCAAATAATCAATCAGGGGGAATTGTAGCATTAACGTTAAGCACGTGTTGAAATTGTATCATTCCGTTTATGTCCCATTTTTATTTGAAAAAAACAACAAACTTTTGTGTTTGTTGGTACGTTCGCTAAATTTTGTTAACATAATGTCCAATCTATTTTTATGGCGCGAAGGTCATACCATTGGTAAATTAGAGTACCGGTTCATATAATGTGCTGATTATAATTATAATTAAAACACACTGACAACAAATATAAAAGAATACATGTAGATATATATTATTAAAGAACAAAAACCTTTCATACATCTCGATTAATGTTGTCTGCCGGCTCAAAATATGACAGTAGGGCGTCAAAAAATGTATAATATCATAGGCGTTTTTGAGCGAAGTTGGTAAGTGTCTGCAATCCCAATTTTAAAGCCGATACTATCTGTGTGTAGTATTTGCATAGTTAGTTACAATGTCATTCATTTATTTGCCAGTACACCCGTTGGTAATTAATGTCAAAGTACACTCTCTTTGAAGTTTTGTTTTAGTCATGCTTTAATTTACATTCCCTCCTACAGCAATATCAGACATACGGTCAAAGTATGATAATGTGACAGTGACGTAATAGATTAAAGTGTATCGAGTGTTTGTACAATTATTTTACAAGTTTCCTGTATGGTTTCTATTTAACTTCCGTTGCGAATTAACTGATACCAGTTTATGATTCCTTTTAATTTATAAAACATTTTGTTTTTGTCATTTTGAGCTTCGGTTATATCTTTCCCTACTTAATATTTGGACTTTGGACCAGAATTACGACAAAAGTAGACATAAGACTATTTTGATTTGAAAACATGTCGGGCTGATTTAAATGAGATTCTTAAACGATATCAAGCTATTGTCGTTTCCTACTTAATTTGGGTGAAAACTATTACATACATTGCATTCAATCAGGCGCAATGACTACGCCTAGTCCACGCCCGTTTAATAGCATAACATCTTAAGTTAACATATATGGACATGTTCTACCTTGTCACTGTAACAGAAGTATATATTTACATTTCTGTGCGCTAATGATATAAGATACAAAGTGTTTCGTTCTATCTAATTGCCTTTTTGAAGCTTTATTATATAATACAGGTGATCACCGTCCAAGATTAAACATATAGATAAATGTCACTAAAACTCCATATACTAAGAGTGTTCTATTACAGTAAATGTCACAGCTCCACAAGTATTCCATCTAATCAACTGTCACAACAAACTCCATATAAAAGTATTCCGTAGTCGGATTGCAAATGAATTCATTTGTGTATTGCTGTAATCACTCAATTTTAACTGTCTTCGAATCGACAAAATTTGTTATCATAGCAGACACATGAGAACAGTTTTAATATTGTCAATAAATTGTGTGCATTTTCCAATTATCTGTTACAGCGTACTTCGTAAGATCAATGTTAACTGTATCAGATACAATGAAACACTTTGCTCAATCAAATTCAAGATGAATATGTGTATACAAACTATGAATTATACAAAACAAAATAAATATTTCTTGAAGATCAGTCGCAAATCTTTGACAGACGATTGGCTAGGAAAGTATTTTGTTTTTCAACTGACCAATCAACAATTAGAAATTTGTGACTGAATACAGAAAATATTTTATGTACAAATATAGACCAAGGTTTAAATTTGGAGTAAACACAAATCAATTAAAATGGTGTAAAATAGGCAAAATAATTGGTAAGGAAAGTCTCTCGAAAAATATGCTTGCGTATGTAAATATAAATATGATTCCATAGTGCTCTTTGTACATATTAAAACGTGTTCAATCTTCTGAGAATCTTTGAAAGATGATTGGCTGGGAACGTATTTTGTTTTTAAACTGACCAGTCAAAAGCGAGCTCAATCTTCTGCGAAATTTAAATTTTAAATTGTCATTTGAATCTTATTTACACTTGTTCTCATAAAATTGAAGATAAAACTTCACCTACGCTTATTGTATCGTTTTACCGTCTACTTCAGATAATTCGTTTGACGGATATAAATCATTTTAACAATAATTTTCAAATACAAAAAGTGAAGGAAAGAATAATTATAAAATTCTTGATAAACGGAAAAATTTAAAAGTTTAAAAGAGACACCTAAAAGGTAAAAAAAAACAATCTCTTCTTCGGCTTTGCTGTAACTCAGCCTGAAATATAGTCAAGAGAAATTAAAATAATTCCCTTTTATAACGTTTCCACATAATTATTATTGTGGTAGGCAAATATATTTACCATATTATTCAAATATAGTTTTGTTGGTGATATTACTTATACATGTTTTTTATAGATATATACCTGCAAAACTTTTCGAACAATATAGTATCGGCAAGACTATTTTTGAAAACTCTTTTTTTTAATGTTGGTAAACTTATCTTTACCTAACGTCTTTGTATATGTCTCAATCATATAAATTTGTTTAAAGTCTTTCAGTGGCACATTCAATAGGATTTTTTCTTTATTTTTTCGTTTTCTCTTCTGACTCGCTTTCTTTTAAACTGAGAACATTGAGGCGTGTCCCTGTTCTAATGTCATTTTAACAATATGGAAAATAGAGTGTGTAAAGCACTTGTTTCACCCCTAAATTATTGATATTTAATGTATTTGATATTTATTGTAGAGCCGTCGTAGAGCCGTTGCTACGTATATGTCAAAATCACATGGTCCAAGGTTTGATCCCTAGGGTATATAAAGGTTTAAATTTAAAATATAAAGAAGCGCTTACGAAATATTAGCTTTTTTTTAATTTGAGACAATTTTCTTGCGAAAACATTCGAATGTAAAAACTCGCGATTAAAACTTAATTGCGGTAGATGTACATTTACCGTTTCTGATTTGCATTACTTCTGTCCATGCCTAAAAAATCCGTTGAAATGCTAGGAGCAGCAGGGAGAGTGTGATAGTGCCAGTAGACACCACGACTGTCTGAGCGGAATTCCCCTCGGCACCTGTAATGTACAATACAACTGTTACAAAAAGTCGCATAGCACTTAACTTGAACATTTAAAAATAAATGGAACAGTTAATTCAAAGTGATAAAAATATTTTATATCCGTACTAACACATTACCATAATCAAGTTTCGATGAGATTGTATAGCTCGCCTCATAACATCAAAATACCACTCGTATTAATAATTCATACGCCACTTCATATAGTTCGGTGAGATTCTATTGAATAATTCTGAAAACTGTCCCCAGACACTGGTACATGCGACTAGCAATATTGTTTTATATATTCTTTTTAAAATATTTTTTTATTATCAAACATAAATCATTACTGAGCAAACAATCAAAGTAGTTTTCTGAACTATAACAAAACATACCGTATGTTTATATATATTGCAGATCTATAAAATACATTACTGTATATGTTTTGATGTGTTGTACAATGTTGAAAACACTAGTTTAGTTGATTGAATTACCAATATAAACACAGAGTAAGTCATACCACAGATTCAGTCGAGCAATACTGTTTAGTTTATACTAACTTATTTTAGCTAGATTGTGAAGAAAGTTTTAAGCTTATGGAGTCTACGACACTGCGTCTGGTTAGTGCTTATATGAAACACTAGTATTACAGAACTTACATTTCTTTTCTTTGCAATTATTATCCGCGCATTCAGCATCGGCAGTACATGTCTGTCCAACCGCTGTAAATGAAAAAAGACGATGAAAACCATGTTCGTGGATATCAATATATGATCGGATTTTAATAGAAGGATAAACAATCGTTCTTTCGCACAATATAATGTTGTCAAACGAACACGTCTTAAAATCATTCGTTCTCTCCTATATTTGCCAAATATAGTTTTAACATAATATATGAAGTCCAAACCAAGTCCTATGGCATCTGATTTGGTAAGTTTGGAAATGAGTTCAATTCTATCCATTCAGCAGGCAGCATTTAGTGTTTTTACAAGTTTTTTTTATAAACAGCAGACATTACATAACTACATGAATTTATGTCAATGCATTTATATTGATGGGCATAAAATGTTGTGGATTTTTTAAAATGCAGTCTTCGTGTACACTTGATTCCGTGGAATAAATTTTCTATCTAAAACTAGTAATAACACATGATATTTCGTTGAGAAATTAAAGGCGTGAAATTGCCTATCCAAGAAACCTTGGCTTTATTCATTAGACTATTACATTTGAAACAAAAATCATCAATTGGACTTTCAAACCCTTAACTAAAACCACTCCTAAGACGACCACACATAGAACTAAAACCATTTGTTGGTCAATCTCACCTTAAACTAAAACCAATTATTAGTCATGGATCTGCCTATCCAATAAACCCACGAAAAGTAATGCCCTGCGAAAATAAATTGTTTTACCTATACTGATTACAGTGAAAACAAAGTCTATCAACATTTGCATTTATACTTTTATTAGACATTTACACCTCAGGCTTAATTCATTTATTTGACTTTTATTGGACAATCACATCCTTCACTAAAACCACTCCTCAGACTGTCACACCTAGAACTAAAACCAAATATTAGACTAGCACACCGCTAATTAGGCAATCAACTCTAAAACTAAAACCATTAATTATAGAGTCACACCTAAATTTGACTATCACACATCAAACTAAACTCATGCCTTAGACAATCACACCAAAAACTAGAACCCTTCATTTAACTATCACAACTAAGTTATACACGCAATACTATATTTGGCAGAATAACTTTTCAACGTGAAAACGAAATTAACATCCATTACCTCCCTTTAATTAAAAGTTCATTCTTAATATTATGTGCATCGTGATACTTTAGACGCTACCACTAATATTCGAATAATAATCAATCGTTGTTTCTACAATTCTGAGGCTAAAATAATAATAATTTTCTCCAAGTGAAACTTTTTAAAATGTTCTTCCTAGAACCGGGTGATGTACATTTTCATGTACATATAAAAGGACAAAAGAATGTTTTGAATTTTTGCCATCGGGTCGTACCGGCTATACCTCGAACGAGGGTGGTGGACCCAATAAGCACGATAACAAACAAATTGATTTTTTGCCAAATGTTGTTCATGAAACTTTGGTAAAATATTCATTTCAATAAGACTTCATAGATCAATGCGACAATTAGAAAACGAGAGCATATTCGTTAAACTCCTGGAATGATATTCCCGAAACTTAGATCAATTGTTCATAACCACCAGACATCGAAAGTCTATGACACAATTTCGATTAAAAGTTACGGGATTATATTTCGTCTTTGATTACATCCAGTGATATTTCTAAGTTTCAAATAACTTTCGATTGTTTAATTTAACCAGTTCTTACATGCATGCCTTAATCAGTAACGAGTGGTTTAACAAAAAGATAAAAACGTCAATAAACAAAAGCTAAATATACCCTTTAAGCAGGCGCCCATTTTCGCTTCGTAGTTGGTGGCGCAACCGCACTTCTTATCAGTACCACAAGCACTGTTGTCCACACTACTGCAAACAGTTGCGTCTGACTCGCAATTCATACCAAGTACTGAAAGAAAAATAAAATGACTGTGAGATCTGTTTCATATACACATGTATTTAAAAGTTGAAAACCAAGAAATATCAATTACTATTACACAATTGTTGAAAGGTAAAAGGGCTGTCTAAAACTATCACTGTCACTTCTCGATTTAGATCCGTCATGGGCAATCTGTACACAATGCGTCACACCTTAACCAAGAGGACCATGATGACCCTGTATTCCTCGCCTGAATACTATTGCTCCAATAGACAAGAAAGTAAGTCAAAAGGTTATGATTATGGTCACTCAGTAAGACCAATCATCCTATGACTTTGACGACTGTTGTTTATTAGTAGATCTCAATATATTGAGCAGAAATGATTTTCAAAGTTCGGGTCACTGTGACATTGACCTTTGACCCACTGACCCCAAAATCAAAAGGGATAATCTACAGGTTGTAGGCAACCAGCATAGCAAGAAAAGTCAAATGAAAATTATGACCTGTAGTGTGTTATCAAGGAAAGGCTAAGGGAGGTCCCTGTGACCTAGACCCACTGACCCCAAAAACATTTACTTAGTAAGATGAATCATCCTATGAAGTTTGAAGACTATAAGTTATAGAGATCTCAAAATATTCCCGGGGCTGACCAACTAAAATTACTAACAGTCTTTCGGATGAGACTAAAACCGAGGTCCCATGTATGGGTGC
>JAUMHA010181493.1:0-16391 GCA_032359765.1 Saxidomus gigantea
AGTTAAGTAAAGATATAAATGAGGTATAGTTAGATTTTATGCATTGTGCCGTGACTGCACTTTTATACTTTTATATTATATGAATAGGTCATAGCTCACAAGTCAAAATCCTACTATAATACCGTCGCCCACAAAAATATAACTTTAATGAACTCTGACCGTTACATTTTGACTTGTGCTGAATTCACGCCCCTCTAATCAATTTCGTTAGCGGTTGTATCTGTCATGTTTGGATCAGTTTTGTCATTTTGGCTGCCAGGCATGTCTTGCAGTTTCATTTTACAGAGCGAATCAAGTCTACGGGTGATTAAAGGCTGAACTCCGACTGAAACTGTTTGTTCAGAACTGTTGCCTTGACAGTTTCATCAGTGTTGAGCTTGTTTTCATACTTAAGGGGGGGGGGGCGGGGGGGGCGGGGGTAACGAATTTGAATCTTGTTCGGGATGCTTAAATTTTGAGTACAGTTTCTTTGTATTTGGTATGTTTGGGAGGGAGTCATCAGTGCTATTTAGGTTAATAATGTTTTCAAGGTTGGGTGGTAAGCCTCTTAAGGTCTTTTCCGCACCAAGTGTGTTTGTCTAGGAACTTCTTACCATACATAATGTAGATATAATTACTATTTCTGATCATTAATGAGAGGTCGGAGATAGAAATGTTAAAACCTAAAAGGCTATGTTACAGGATACATTTTAAAAAAATAATTGTTAAAAGTAAAATCAGTGACATGATGGAATTAGAACATGTACGAGGTTAGGCTATCAGTGAAGCTCTGGCCTTGATATTATACGGCGGGCCATTCCAATATCTGATGGTGCGATTGAAAACAGTTTATGTTATACTGGGTGCGTGAAAAGGGGATGATGTAGATGAGATTTATTGAGGGTGTAAGGCGCTCGAGTGTTTGCCATTTAAGTAATTCTAGCATTGATGTTACACTGTTGTGGTATGAATAGCCATTGATTGCATATCTAGCTGTGGCTCTTTGCATCCTCTCGATGTCATAGGTTACGATATTCTAGTACGTTTTATGTGCTGTTTCTTCTATGCTTCTAGTATTGCTCTGTACATTTCTTTTCATAAATCTAAGAGTGTTTCTAGCAGCCTAAAATGATGTGTTTTCAATATTCCTTTTCCAACTTAAGTCTTTACAAATGGAAACCCCTAGGTATTTTGCAGAGTATATTTTCGGAGAAAAGGCGATACATACGGATCGCTTTGTCCGTCAGCCACAAAAACTTGCCATTTCTTAAGATTTCCACATCAAACTTTACAAGTGCATTGCTTATGACAAAAGAGTCGTGATGCCGCCAAATTATGTAGGTCAAAGACATATTTGACAGAGTTATGTCGCTTTCTGTACTTAGATTTTGTCACGAAATTATTGGTTATTCTGACAAAATGTAAGAGGGCGACAAAGGTGTTTATTCGGAACACCCATCTTGTTTGTTGTGTTAAATTCAACATAATGTAGTTTGTATGGAGTAATGATGTGTTTCTTTTCTGTAATTCTAATAACTTCAAATTTATCTGGATTGAATTCCATGAACCAATGTTTTTCCCATTCTTCTAATGTTGATAATTTATTTTGAAACTTTTGTGAGTCGGCTAACGAATCAATTGGTAAGTATACGATGGTATCGTCAGCGAAAAGTCAGACTCTACTTTTAACAGAATTTGGTAGGTCATTTATGTAAAAAAAAAAAGGTAAGGGCCCAGCAATGAGCCTCGGGGCCCCAGACATGGCTGGTACTGAATCTAAGTGGTATCCCTCTACCATAATTGCCTGAGAAAGACTTTTTTAGGAATTATCGAAGGAAATACCAGTTTTGTTCCAAATGAATATATTTGGGCAAAATTGATATATCATAACTTTATTACTATTGTAATTTTTGTTTTACATAATCCTTCTAGCTTGTATAACAATAAGACACGTTCACGCGAAAATTCAGAAAGAAGTGCATTGTTAAACATTTTATGATTTTTTTCTACTTTCATATTGTGTTCTACCTCGGCGAAATGGAGATAAAATTCCTTCACTACAAATGGATTTTTTGTTTTAAATGTTTCTACTGTAGTTAACGTGTATAAAAGTAAGACACTTTCACACAACATAACAGAAAGCAATGTGCATCTTTAAACATTTTATGATGTTTTTTATACTTTCATATTGTGTTCTACCTCGGCGAAATGGATATATTTCGCAGGCAAAATTGAGATATAATTTATGTACATTTTCCTCTTACTCGTGTGTTCTTCCTCTTTCAAATGGTTCACACATTTAAATTTCGAAATAATTTCCAGGGTTTTATATTTTTATTAGGTAGAGAGTTCTTTTTCAAGATCTATGTTTTTATCATATGCTTTAGACCTTGGGTATACTATCTGGTGTTTCTGAAAACCTATAGAAAAAGCTCAACAAATTCAAATACAAAATAGCGTATACGAAATCAGAGTTAAAATGAAACGCCAAGGTCCATAGTATACAAATATGACAATATCTATAATTATTATAACTTGATACCCACATAAACATATCTATACAAGCTTCCTTTATAAGTAACTATCTTTGAAACTTTGTCCCAAGGTCTAAACTTCATAAAAAGTACACAGATCTGTAAGTATCTTCCCTTTTCTGGACACAATCCCAGTCAAGTTTCTAGATAGTAAATGTTCGGTTCCTGCTAACTAGCTGAAAATAAACAAAATTTGGGTAATTCTTTCGTCATTAACATTGGTCAAAACTAGGGGCCGGACCACTATTGTAACAAGAAATACTTTAAAAAAGAAATCCTGTTTTATCTAGATATGACATTACGTTTATTCAATGTTGAATTACCCCCACCAAATTGACACCCACACAAAGGTGGGCAATTTAACTGGATAAAAGGCATGAATACGTTTTACACAAAGCTTCTAAAACTCGATTATCTATAAATTACATTTTATTTTCAGAATCTAAAGTTATTCGTTGTACATCATCCTCATGCATCAGTGATTTGCCAACCTTTCATGAAATTATGTAACGAATGCTCTGGATGTACGAGAATGTTGCACATAGAATGTCAATATTTTACATCATTATCCTACAACAATACTTAGACTATTTATTCGTGAAAATTTAAATGTCCTCTGTGGTTACCTCCCTTTCATCAATTATGTGTTGCCAGTGACGACGGTACTAAATCAAGCAATTTTGAGGTCAGTTTATTAGATTTGATTATTGATAAATATAGAGCAATTGAGACTTTATTCAGAGGTAATACAAAATAAGTTCTTTAGTTAGGTAACAAAGCATCAGCTTGCATTGGTTAAATTTCTTTGTTTTCAGTCAAAATCCTAGGTTGTCTGAGTCATGCATCTGGCAAATCCTGAATCTGTCATAACAATCATACCTTAAAGTGATTATATTTGTATGATATGCCAGCAATGTCCGATGGCTGTTATTATAAAATGATCTATTATGCCTTTCAGCTAATTTTACCGTTCATTTGTCTGTAATTTTTAAACATATTTTGTTTTTTAACATTTTGACAATTAGGGTAGATTTTGGATCATTTGCTGTCTGAAATGAGCTGTTACAGTGGTTTGGGTGCTGTTGCCCACAATAGTATGAGAGAGGGTGTTGGGGCAGCAGCAGCCGATATAGCATGATATCATAATGGAATGTTTTTAGGACCGCTTTACTGGAAGTGCTCCAAAAAGTGGAACTTGAATTGATCAAATCTAAATTTTTTCTGTCATGCTGATCTTGTTTTACAGAAAATGGGGCCGTTACCAAAAGGCACAAGGACGGCACACATACAGGCCAGTCATGGTCCTGACATTAACATGATGAAATTCTATGTTACACAGAACTCTACAACATATGGGAAGCATTTTGAAAAGTTTAAACCTAGGCCAGGGCGTCACACTGGGACAGGGTATCTGTCAAACTTTCGTCCAGGAGTATACTATAATAATAGATTAGACCAGCAAGACAATCCAACTTTAGCGTAAGTCTTTTAAAAGTTCATGGCAGTATGCTATTAATAACTGCATCTTTTGTTAGGTTGATCAATTGCAAAGTTAATTGCTTTTTAGTATTTTATATATCAAATGTTCCTAAACAGTCTTTATTTCAAAAGAGGGGTAAATCATTTAACTGTTTGAACTACTCAGGAAGTTAGACTAGTACCAGTATACATATATTCACATTTTCATATTTAAATGCCAGCATCAGTGCTTAAAAACAAAACATCTTATTTTAGCTAATTTTTAAAAAAATATTTCAGTCTCTTTCCGGATGATTTATTCATTTCAACTTATCAAGTCTTTTTATGTTAGGTATCAATGCTTATAATCTATATGTACTTGTTTTTAGACGAATATGTTCCCAAAATTATCGAAGTGTAACCAGTATAGATTTCCAGTCATACAAGGAACACAAAGGCAATGAGCCATTGCCTTTCAACTGTCATCAAGTTGGGTCAGGATTTGTTAGACAAAAGCCTCTCACAACTCCTTTAGAGAATGAGGTAAGTAAGGTTATACCAGTAGACTTTATAGACTGAAGCTTTCAGCTTTCTTGATTTTCTTGACCCATCTACTATCATGATATATAATAAATTGACACCACGAAATTCCTGTCTCAACTGTTGTAGATCATCTGATGCTAAAAAGTTTATAA
Source organism: Saxidomus gigantea (assembly GCA_032359765.1). Classification (NCBI taxonomy): domain Eukaryota; kingdom Metazoa; phylum Mollusca; class Bivalvia; order Venerida; family Veneridae; genus Saxidomus; species Saxidomus gigantea. The sequence goes on from JAUMHA010181493.1 coordinate 4,667, forward strand.
ATACATCCGCTGTTTCAAAACTTGATTTTGTTAATTAAGATTCATACATGGTAATTGGTAAATCTATATTACATTGGCTGATGTGCCTTGTGTTTTTTTATGCCTCTGCATAGAAATTGACCCATCTGTCTGTCCGTCTCCACTTCTGTATTGAAGTATTAATAGTAATTACTTGAAATTTGATACAGTAATACAGCACAATGAGAGGAGTTGCAGTGTATAAAAACCATAACTCTACCTTGACTAATTTTTAAATTATCCTCCTTTGTTACCTTTTCTTGTCCACAGCTTAACTCTAAAATGAGAGAGGACATTAAGGGAAGTGACAACTTAGTTAAAGTGCATTAAAAAACAATATTTTAAAAAGTGCTATGGACATGACTAATATTTACATTAACTGTCAATATCATTATAACAGGATACCCGTGTTTTGACTGTTTTCTGTATAGGTAAAAGGTGTGTTCATAGATACAAGGGCTGCATCTGCACCAGCAAATATATTACCCAAAGCTAAACCCCTGCTGCATTCCCTCAGAGCTAAAGACCCAGTGGAACTTGAGAACAGTGGATATGTAAGTTTTATTTACATCTATGTGTTTTAGTATTTATGTTTTAGTCCGTTATCAAGTGATATCTACATTTTTTTCAAAGTGACACAGAAAACTTTGGTTACTTATTTTGCAAGTAAGTCTTCAATAAAATATGTTGTTGATAATTATCAAATCAGTAACACAATGCAGTTTCATATGCATTAGGTACATCATCAGAACTGTACTTCAGTTTGATAACATATTGTGTTCTTATTTATTTCGTTTTCTTATTAAAAATTTGGGTATTGTTTAGTGTTAAAAGTTTTGTAACAAGAAGTTGATGTTAAAGTACAGTAAACTCCATATATAACAAACACCTTAGGACCATTTAAATCTATGCCTTATATCCAGAGTGTATATATCCATTTAACATTTTGAAGCTGCTCGCTCTCAGTTGCGGTTGAATTTTTTTTTTCAAAAATGACATACAATGTACTTATACATGGATATAAAACGAAAGATTAGAATCAACAATAGAAGTGAAAATCTAGGAAGGAATTTGCAAAAATGTTTGAAAATGCTTGTTTCACGGCACCGCTACACTATGTGTTTTTATTGGAATTTTGCAACACTTTATTATTTGGTAGCGTATTATTTCAAATTTACACATTTACTTTACAGGAATTTATACTGGAACCTTTTTATATGATTAATTCCAAAATATGTTATTTTTTTACAGTTTGAAGAACTTTATTTTTTTTTTACCAAAATCTGAGAGCGAGCAGCTTTAATATTAAATTAAGTAGAAAAAAAGAATCTGCTACAAACATTTGTTCCATATATCTGGTATTGAACTATATCTGGAGTTATCGTAATATATGGAATTTACTGTAATTTCATTTTTTAATTCTTACTTTTGTCTATGTGCTAGTTACACTTTGAAATCATGCTTGCTTTGATTGAAATAATTGTTGTTTTATTTTATCAATACCAGGGTCCAAGATACATGTATTCAGAAACAAAACAGAGATATGTAGGGGCCCAGCCTGACAGAAGTATGTATATTGTTTCCATTTATTTTTAAAGTATGATTTATACGAATGTTTATTCTCAGAGCAATGAACACATTGGTGTCATAAGAAATAACGTTAGACATTTGTAAAATAAATATTCACTTTGTAGGTTATCTTTTAAATTGAAAATTATAATTTCACGGGTAGATGTTGCCTAGTCATGTGGTAAAATATTCAAACTGGTTACATTTTAAGGTATGTAAATGATGTAGAAGCTGGTTTCACTTGACTGGCAGATTACAATTTGTCATCTCAATGTCACAGTTTTATAACAAAAAGGAACAGACACTGTTTAACTTACTGTAACAAATTGTATTATACTACAGATGGTGTAAGCTATTACCATGGTAACTATCTATGATACTATTTATCATAATCTTTATGTCACTCTCTATTTCTGTCTCTATGATAGATTAAAATATTTTTAGATCAGTTTTCTACAACTTCTTCAAATCTCCAACAGAAAGGCATAGTTTGTAAACTGTTCAGAGAAAGATCTTTGTAACCATGGATACACATTCAGCAGCTCTTGTCTCAAGTTTTATTTTTTAACCGATTTTTCTTAAAATTTATTTAGTTGATGCAATACACATCAGTTTACCAATATTTAGTAAAAATCTGTTGTTCCTGTATTAGAGCAGAATCAAACTTTGCCTTTCTAAAACATTCAGTAGATAATAGATATCAAAAAGATGCCTGCCCTGGTGTAATACCCTTACCAGCAACTTCAGCTTTGGGAAAAGGATGTAGCCATTAGAAAGCTGTACTTCAGAGCTTTGATATCCATTTTATCCTATGTGATTGTAGAAAATGAGATTTACTGTTAGAGATTCATTGTAAACATAAAAGAAATCCAAATAGCTTTTTGAAGACATTGAACATCTTAGATGTTACGAAAGAAGTTCAATTTCAGAGAAATTATTTAACTATATCATGTTTGGTGTTCTTGAAATGACCATTATGTTTTGATATGTTCAGCAATGCATTTAATATATTTTGAAAATCTAAAAATGAGTCACACAAATTCTAAAAATTAAAAACTGTCGCACAAGAATGACAACTTAAATTAACCATTCATTTTCTAATACAGTATATATGTAATGTTATGATTTATTTGTATTCAAAACTATCTTGTTGCACTTCTATTGATAATTATACAGGTGTTATTTTTAGAAGAAAGCCAAAATGTATCATATGAGAAAAACATTCTTGCTGAATTCCGTCACCAATTCTTTGACTATGGAATCACATGCTTCTTTGTCCTGCTTTTTATTCATCATCCAATTGTAGCATATGATACCCTTCACATACCTGTATAATATTATACATGGTGCTGTATCTGTTAGGTACTAACTTCTCTCTGTTTTACTCATAGTGTAGGTTCTTATGATTCTACAGTTTCATCAATATTTGTCCTGTAGTATCATATCTTTCCTCTGATACATGTTTCACATTTTCTACTCATAGTCTCCACATCTGACTTTCACAAAGAACAGTATACATGTAATATAAAAATCCACTAGTAAATGCATGTATCTGATTGTATCATGTAGATTTACCTTTGATCAATTATGCATGCTAAAGTGAGCGGCTGCATTACCTATAAAGACATACAGGGAACAACCTGCGTTTCATTTTACAATTAAATACAGCACATTTTCCCAAGGACAGCGTGTTGTAAATGACAGACTGACCTGTTGTGTAAGCAAGTGCATCAAATGGCATTTTGTGTTGTAAAGCTACAATGTTGTACTGCTACGCAATCAATAAAATTCTGCATGGGAAGTTAGAATCGAAATAATAAATATTTTCCTATATTTTACAATTGAAATTAAAATACAGTCAGTCTGATGCAAAACATGAAATCACAAGTCTGAAATCTGAACTCCTTGTACTTTATTGAGCGATAAAATACAAGGGCACATTTTGTTATTTCTTAGATATCTTGCATAAACATGGATTACAGTTTATAGGTATAGTTAACTGAAGTATTCTGTCTGAGAATGATATGTCAGCTACCATATAAATTTCCTTTAAATAATAGCATTAACTAATACTTATTCTTTGAAATATTTGTCTTACAGATGTTTACCAGTGTAGTGGACTCTGGCACATTGTAATTTTAGACCATAATAGCATTTGAAATATTGTCACACTTTGATTTAAGGCTAATGTATTATGAAAATATTTTGCGTATTTTCCAAGCAGAATAATAATTATCAACTAATCACTGAAACTGCTGGTAGTATTTTGTTGTATATTTGCAGTATACTTGCATAATAAAAGCTAAGAATTATTTTAACATTTGCATTACTCTGTTAGACGAGCAGGAAATACCACTACAGTAGTACAGTAGTTATTTCATATCCTGACTGTTACTTAAACATTTATAACTTGCTCTATTTCAGTGGACACATCAGACAAGACAGTTGGTCCACAAGAAGATTCTGGTTATGTTCATGCCTACAATGATGAACCTATCACATTTATTCCTGGAAACCCTCACAAGAATGACAGACCGGTATGTCATAACAATTTTGTTATTCGTTTCTTGATGAACATCTATGTAAATGTCACAGATATGGCAAGTTTTATGCTATGGTCAAAGTTGGTAATTATTTCCTGACTGATTGTGAAGTTACTGTGAAAGCATGTGTGCAGAGGTAGAGATAGTTGAAACCAAAAGCAATGCAAGTCCAACAGGCAGACTAGGCTTTGGTAATTGAATTTGAAAACTGGAAATAATTTAAGTAAACTGCAGTACATTATACAAAATGTACTTTTTCTGGTTTTGCTACTGCATATATTAAAATGGGATGTAACTCTAATCTCATGCATGTACAATTTCAGGGTTGGGCTACAATGAGACCTACAGGAACAAGTATAATGAAGACATGTTTCCAACCATCTTCTTATCCAAAGGTAGGTAAAAACAGTGCCAATAATCAATAAGAACCCAAAGTCATCAGCTAAACAGAATAGTTACTACATTAATTCTTAAAGGAATATATTCATAAAAACCAGATCAGTAATTAAGTTTTGATGCAACTGCAAAAGTGAAAATGATATTTTAGAAAAGCCAAGCTTAATTTAATTGATACCAATTACCATTACTTTTGAGCCCTGCTATTAAAAGCTTGAAGCTGACAGTGGGTCACTTGTATGTATGACTTCTGCCTATAAAAAATCTGGATCAGATGCATTCAGAGATTTTAAACAACTTTTTACTTTGCTATCACTGCTATTAATTTTCATCATCTGTGCATAAAACAGAATCTTTAAATCATGCATGAAAATACCAATAAATTTATTGAGGAAGTTTTCATTTTTCAGGGTAATGAACCATTTTCGACCGTTTCTCACGGCTCAGACCGTGGATCTGGTTTTGTCCGTGAGAAGTCTAAGCCTCTCTATGTACACAGAGTGATGGGAGATGCATACGACAAGGCAGGGAATATACCACAACTACGACTGGATAGAACACAGAAAAATGACCCAACAGAATATCTTAATATGCAACATCCTAACAACCACTCCTCGTAAGTCATCGGATCTATATCATCTTGTATTGTTAAAGTTTTGTGTTACAGTCTAGATCCTTCCTCTGATCACAGCCTCTTTGTGATGAAACACTGATCAGAGACATTCTGCTATATAACAGGCTATGTTTTGCAAAATTTTAAAGTGAGAAAATGTATTTGTTTAGAGAAGCTTGCATTTTTTTTCTGAAAGTTTGTCATACATAATTACTATATTGATAATTGACTGCAATATAAACTGATAAACATATAAAACTTTTGAAAAACTCTTTTATGTTGTCCCTTTATATTAGTGAAGTAATAAAAACATTTATCAACAATTTATAGTGTACAAACTTCATTCATTTTGTTCTGTTACTTTCCAGTATTATAATGGACACATACAAGGGTCAGCAGAGACCCACAGAGACAGAATGTGATCGTCTTGGTCGTACTGGAACAGGAAGCAAAGAGTTGTCAGGGTATAGTGAGAACAATGACAGATTTGTTGCCACAGATGATAATCCTGCAAGATTTACCACACACTATATGACTAGGTAAATTATCCACTGATTGAAAAATACAAAATACTTACTGTTTGGTAATAAAATATAAAGATTTTCTAGAGCTCTTTTACCATGTCTGAATTTAAGGTCCTTTTAGTTTTATTTGTCAAAGTCAAGTCAAGTCAACAGTGGTTTCACCTACTTGTTTAGTTTTAGTTGTTTTCTCTAACTGTTCATGCAAATGTTTTTTTCTTTGGAAAAAACTTGTACCAGAGATTTTATTAAATCTAGCAAAAACACTTATTTTAAGTTATTTTAACTTACACATGTATGTTTTTCTTATATAATTACTTAATTGACAGTGGTAAAATGCATTGCTAAGAAAGTTAGAATAATGAATGTGACTGTATATATTACTGCAGGTTCAGGGACAGGACTGAAGTTGGTCTAGATCGTGAAGGACATTGCCGGGGTGGTTTACAGGATCAGAAACCAGATGGCTTTACCAAGAGCACCTCCGTACATTCTTACGGTCCAGAAATACAGTCAACAGAAACCCTCAGAAGGCTCCAACCATATGTAGCAAGGTAGGAGATCTGATATTTTTCTATGAAATAGATTTTACATTTGAGTGATATACCGGTTAGTATATCACTGTGTGGAGTGTAGATGCTTAGTAATCTAATCACGAAGGCTGAAGGCCTGAGTGATTAATTACAAAGCATCTCAACGACCCACAGTGATACTACGATTTGTTTTACATCAGGTGAATTCATTCACAACATTACGAATCCAAGCGTATTAGCACATGCACACTCATAAATGTGTGAAAATTACGCGGGAGGGAATTTCAGCAGTCAAAAATAGTTCCTGACGCCATGAGTGATGTGCTTGGTAGGTATATCATGCTCAAATCCTTCTTTGCCTATATGGGAGAAATTTTCAGTATTGTTAGAATTATGTATAAAATGCGTCAAAGCAGTTTTCTTCATTCATATTGGCAGATGGTCTGATGGAAAGGACTTGTGTACTAAAAATGTATAAAGAAAGTAAACCAGAGCCTGCATTTGGTGTCCATCTGTTTTCTTCATGTTAAGCAACAGTTAGCATTGTTGTTTAAACTCAAAAGATTCAGTTAAAGTAGACAATGTCATTATCTAGGAAGAACCAAGACAATTCTTTTTGGCTAGAAACCCAGGAATAACCACCATTAACTGAAATAAAGCTGAAAACTGCCATTGTGACTGATTCAGTTTGAATGATGCTGCTCTGGCCTAGTGTGCAATTTTACAATTTAACACATGTGTAAATTCATTTCAGGAGTGTAAGATCGAGAGATGTGTTTTTTGATGATCATACCTATGACAGCAAGCTGTACAGTTCCCAGCAACAGCCAGTGCCAGCTCTGTCATAGAGATATATGGACTTTGTGGCTCGGTCAATTTTAGTGTCAATATATAGCAGTATTTTTCATCATGTACATAGAGAAAACATTGATAAAGTATTATGTTAGTGTTTACTGTTTTTAATAAACTTAGTTTATACATCGTATATGAACTGTCAGTTTTTACATTGTTTTTGCTCCAATTTTTATAAATGCTTATATACCCACAAGTCATATTTGCCACGACACTTGAGTTATAAAGACTTAATCAAATATGAATACACAGTGAGATACAAACATATATATACATGTTATGTGGGATATAGTTACACAGATCACTATTATATGGGATACAGTAAATTGTTATTTTTTCTCAGTTACTGTTAAATAGGATACAGTTTACAGCTGACATAAATACAGTTCACAGCTCTTATGTAGTGTTACATAGGATAAAGTTCATTAATGGGTGGGATACAGTTCATAGCTAATATAAATACAGTTCACTGCTGCACTGGACACATTCTAGTGTTACGTAGGATACAGTTCAATGATTGGTAGGATACAGTTCATAGCCGTGTTGGATTATACAGTAGTTCAATGTTCAGAGAACAGTTTTATATGAGATGTAAATCCCCTGGTTTACTGTGACAATGTCAGAAAATATTCATGAATAAGAACTGTGCTTATATGCCTTGATGAATTTCTTCATACATGTAGAAGTGGCGTAATGATTAAAACCTTTCATTCATGAAGTTGTGTGCTAGATATTTTACTCAGAATGAAGTATCTGAATACCATTTTTTTATAGGAAATATTCACTATTGTATAGTTGTCTGTGTATTAATTGTTGACATATTAGATAATCAGCTGAACTATTGCTGTGGCAAAAGTGTAATTAAAAGCAGTTGGTAATTTAGCAATTACATCTTACTTGAACCATTTAAGATGTCTGATAATTGCTTCTACTGTATGTATTATAAACATAGATATGTGAATTCATACATACAAGACAATGTTGAAGTGCTTTATCTGAAGACAATATTAAGATGAAAGAAATAGAAAACATAAAACCATTTCATCATGCTCAATATACTTGTTACTGTTATTTTTTGTGGTTTTTTTTTTTACTATTGTTCATTATCATTTAGGTATTTATACAAATTTTTATTTTTACTCTGTGTCAAAACGTATTTTTTTATATATATTTCAGGTAAAAACCCATGTTTCCATTAAAAAGTATATTTCATTTTGTGAGGATAAAAGTAAAACATGTGACCTTTGGTTGTTATGTATGGGTGAGCGGGGCAATCAGTATTTAAAAAGAACGTAATATTCGACTGATAGAATGTCAGTTATGTCTCTTAAGATGAACAAAAACTGTGATCACCAGTCTGGTCCCAGATCCTGACAGGCAATTTGTACAGTATGACTAATATTGGACAAACAATCATGTTGTTGGTCAATCGTAAACAGGATAAAACTCAATTTTACTTTTTAATGGCATACATGGTGATTTCAGTTGTTACTTGTTTAAGTTATAAATATATATTTTCATATTTGTTCTTGTTACATTTGGTTAAAAGCTACTGCTGTTTTTAATTGCTCAAAAAATCGTTTAAGATCAGTTACATATATTTTGCTAAATATTGCTCACTTTTAAACCTTTACATGTAAGTAAAAAATTAACTTTATACTTTAAGTGGTATGATTTTTAGTTTGGAAACCAAACATATAATGTTAAGATGTCAAAACAATTGAAACAGAGCTACATTCAGTTCATCAGTTTTTATGATTATTATTATCACTTTGTTTTTACTTTTTGTGTTTTGTTCCTTAATTCGAAAGAATTTGTTGGTTTTGTCATTCAAATGTGCTTACAAAGTTCCCTTTTGTTTTATTCTGAATCTTAACTGTGATAAGGATTGTTCTAGTTTGTCAATGAATGATGATTTGACTTTATTCAAGAGAATCAAGATGCCTTTGTGATATAGCTTACCTCAATAATAACCAAGCTTTTTACATTGACCAGACACCAAAAAGATGTCCGTACAAATTTTCTTTTGGACATAATGATTGGACCTTACAGACATATGCAGGTCAAGTCAGATTACAAACTTCTATTGTCTCCTTTTGTATTTGACAGTTTATCAATATGACTGGAATTAAGGTTCTATTTCGTCTTTAAGATTTACCTTTAATCGGAGTAAGCTGTCCTTGATCTTGATGCCAAGCTTCCAGAAGTGTTACAGAGGCTGTCTGGTGCAAGTTTGATTATAATTGCTTGAAAAAAACAGAAGTCCTTGTGCAAGCCAAGACTTTTAGTACTGGGCAAACTTGCAGACTGAACAGACTTACAAATAGCTCACATTAGCTCACTAAATATAGGACTTGATGCTCAGATAAGATGAATGTAGAATTGTCATATATTGCAGACAGGTATAGGTGTTATTATCAGTCTTAGCTTTGTCATTAAATTTCTAATTGTTTATTTGAGCAACTCAAATCTTGCTGAGCTGAAAGTTTGATGCTATTTATGTTTGTTGACTGTGATACTCGAACAAATATTTTATTCATATATGTACATGTATAGGCATCTATATTTAGCTATTTTATGTACATTTACATGTAGTGATAGTTTGACTTAATTGTTTAGTTGATGTTGAATTGTGCAATCTTCGCATGCTTCGGCTTCTAAGCCATTGTAAATACAATACCCACTGTGCTGCCCTTGCTACACTCTGTTCACCACGGTCCCCTAGTCTGGTTTAGGGTTTCCTGGTCACCTAGTCTGGTTTAGGGTTTCCTCAAGTTAGTTCTGTATCTGCATATTTATGTGTTTAGCTACCTATAGCTTTTTAAGTAAGCAGTTTCTGTTTAAGTGTCTAAAATATTTTAATGACCATAAGTTATTATGATACCAGGGCCAGTAATTATTCTAATATTCAGGATGAAAGAACTACTGAGACTGGTCTGTTTTCATTATATTACAGGTTTTTACAAAAGAAAGAAATCTGACTGCAATTTGTTCTTTTATTAGATTTTCAGTACGTTTGACAACCTGAAGAAAAAATTAAGTTAGTTGTGTTTACCATACAAAATTTAAACTATATAATATGAACCTAAGGTACTTTTGTGCAGACACAGCATTTCCATTCTGCTCTTACAAATGTCTTCTACTGCCATTAATCGACTGCCTTCAATTAAATTTTAGATTAAAATTCTGTCAGAAGTGTGTCTGTTATTTCAGCATAAAATGAAGTTGTTGGTTACAGAAAATCTGTCCTAACCTATCTGCAGGAAAGATTTTGAAATTACTGCTTATCCAAGCTATAAATTGAGGCTTTACTTAACAAACAGATGTCTCCTAGGATTTTGAGTGATGTCATCTTTTACCCTTACCAAGCTAAACTTCTAAATTGGACTTGTCCGTCTTTAAATTTGGAAAGTTCCACTTATTGTTTAAAGGGGTGTTCAGTTAAATATTTCTGACTGAGTTGTGAACAGTGAAGATCATGAGTAAACTACATGAAAATGCTGGCTAGTCATGATCTGCACTGGCTGTTAAGTCAGTTAAGTACCATTTCCCCCCCAGCAGGTTAAATATAACATTATCCTCTTTACAATGAAGTTATACCTTATCTTCTTGCTTCCAGGCTTTTTTCTCCTGTACATCACAATGAAATGTGCATGATCCAAATAAAATGTAACATTTTGAAAGACTTTGTGTTTTATTTTCCAGTCTGAAAGTTCTGTTCACCAGAGGAGACAAATTTAATATATCAAAGGGAAATATGCAATACAATGTGTTTGAAAACATTATTATACAATCAAATAGAGATTGATACCTACCAACATGTGAAATAAAAACTCATACTAAGAAAATTCAGACAGCAGATATGTTGTTTGTATAAGAGAAAAGAAACCAGTTGGAACATGTAGCTGCTCCCTGGAGTACCACTTGATACTAATGCACTAAGGCAGGAATTCTGGTTCCTGTGATGTCATCCTCTAAGATCTTCACTATTTTGTATTGGAGGTACTAATATGCTACAGACAAGTACATATATGCTACAAACAAGGTGTATGCAACAGACAAGCACAGTGTATGCTACAGACAAGCAAGGTGTATGCTACAGACAAGAACGGTGTATGCTACAGACACGCAAGGTGTATACTACAGACATGCACAGTGTATGCTACAGACAAGCAAGGTGTATGCTACAGACAACAAGGTGTCTGCTACAGATAGGCATGTTGTATGCTACAGACAAGCAAGGTGTTTGTTACAGACAAGCACAGTGTATGCTACAGACAAGCACTGTGTACATGTATGCTACAGACATAAACGGACTATGCTACAGATAAGCAAAGTCTATGCTACAGACAAGCAAGGTGAATGCTAACAGAAAAGCAAGGTGTATGAAATTTAGAGGAAGGAAAATGATTTAGACAAAACTGAAGGATAATCCTAGGAAGAGTTAGGATTCTTTGATTTTACAAATCCCCTCTATGTGATAAATTTTCTGTGACCAGTTTGAATTAGAGTTATAATTGAACATGATTGAAATACCCTCATAAACATGCTTTGTCACAAGAAATGGCTTCTCTCATTACCCTAACCTAACTATATGATTAACATTTGTGACATGTATATTTGAAATCAAGCATGTGGTTCAAGAGTTACAAATTGGACATAAAATAAAGTTACAGGACA
>JAUMHA010181604.1:0-16387 GCA_032359765.1 Saxidomus gigantea
AAGTTTCATTGCAATTGGTCACTCCTAACTAAAGTTATCCAACGGAAACCAATGTTTGACGCCCGCCCGCCCACCCGACATACGACATCGCCATTCTTATAAGTAGGTTTTTTTCAAAAAACCTGCTTAAAAACCAACGCCGTTTCAATTTCCCGAACACTGCCGCCACATTATTTTGTATATAACTTGTAACTTCATTAATATCATAATTATATGTTCTTTCAATGTAAAATTCAAAATAACACAAAATTGTATAATTTATTATTTGACGGCATTACAAATCAAGAGGAAAAGTGACAACGTCACGTTACATCTCAGAAGAATTGGTTAAAAGCAATCTTGTGAATTTCTCACAAGATTCACGTAACTCGCGAGCGTTTTACTGCTCACATCGCCATATTGTTCCATTCATATCTAAAAATTCAAGCGACAAAAGAAACAAATGCAGCACCTTGAGCATTTACATCATTACGTTTCAATAAACAAATACGGATTATCATTGTATTATTTAGGTTAATGTTTATCATTTTGTTTTGAATTTTAAAGATCATGTTTCTAAATAGAACCGACTGAACATACCGGATATTTATTGTTTAAATATACCTTATATTAACTGGCGTATGAACTATCTTTTATACGAATGATATTTAGATATAATTATGAGGCTAAATTCTCAAGCTTTACGATTCCACAGGAAACACAATTACCGGCGCAGTTGTCATTTGAGCCTTCTAAAATTCCAAGTCCCTTCTTTCCCCTTAACGCCATTATCTATCCTCTATCTCGAATTATTCGTCCAATTTTTACTTTCCCTTTTCTTCTCACAAAAGAAGAAAAAGTCAAAAACATATTCACTAACAAACTAATTCTTTTATACCGCTTGGCTTTCTTTATACATGTACATGCTGTGCATCTTCATCTTTTGCTTCCACCTTCCTTATCCTTTTCCATGCTTATGAAATTATTTTATTTTCATTTCTATTAAAAGGGAAATGTAGGTACAGCCAACATCAGCTGCTCTAAAGCCATTTTATGCTTTTTCCGATTCTTCCTACACTGCCCTTTTGTCTTCTCCTTTATGTCCTCCTTTTTCTTTGTTCTAATTTACCTCCTGCGTTTAGGCATTTAGGGTTCCGCATTTCCGGCTGTAGACTTTTCTCCTTATATCTTCTCAATACTCTTTTCTTCTAGTTCACCTACCAAAAAAAGTGCCCATAAATGCCAGGAACAACACAATGGCTATTTACACATTTTGGCGTGTAACACATGTTGTTGTTTTATTTTTTTAAATTTTTTTTTTGGGGGGGAGGGACGGATTTTTTTTCCGTCTTACATCTTTATTCATTCTATTTCCTCATATCCTTGTAACTTCATTCATTGTCAAAAGAGAGAAATAAATGCAATTACTTTCATTATAATGCTTTAGAAGTTTTGACGTGAAATATAGTTTGGTCTTCCTCTTTTCCGTCCTAGTCTTTTTCTATTTCGATCTCCTCATGAAAAAGGTAATAAACGCCAATAATTGCATTATAGCTATTTGCATCTTCTTGCTTAAGCTATAGGTCTGTATTACTCGAATAAGCCAAATTGCACATGTGGTCGAACTATCCAAGTTGGTCAAAAGGTCTTACTCAAGATCAAGATAACTGATAACTTTACAATGTATACTACAACGAAAGATCGCACGACCTAGGCGTGGCCAGTTACAATCCCAGGATAACAAGCGCGTTAACGATCCACTTAATAATACCATAAACCAAAATATCTAGGTTGGCTGGCTTTTTCTGTTTTACACTAGAAGATATTTTTGTTTTAACGTGTAAATCTATGTAAATTTAATGGTTTCCGTGGTAGGGTAAATTTGACCCAAGGGGCATGATTTGAAAAATCTTGGTTTGGTAGAGGTCTACTAGACAATTCCTAGAAACAAAACAAATCAGCTCTAGCCTTTTTTGTTTTAAACGAGAAGGGTTTTTAAAGTGTTTCTTATATCAATACTACATAAAACAAGTGAGCGCTGGCTACAATCCTCGTAGAAGACTAATAGACGATACTACACACCAAATATCTAAGCTCCAGGTCAAGAGATTTTGAGATGTTGAAAAGTTTCTCTTCGGTTGCAATGACAACCAATTTTCTACATGGAATGAAAATGCTTGACAAACTTTGATAGATGACAACCACAGGTACATTTATGTGAAGATTGGTTGAATGTGGCCCAGTGGTTTTGAAGATTATGTTGTATGTACGCACTGCTGACGACGACTACGCACGACGGCGGACAACGGAAAATACGGAATCATGAAAGCTCACTTTACCAGATGAGCTTATGTGAAACATTTATATCTTTTGTCGGATATTGAGTCAATATGGAAAATAAATAGTGCTTGTTTTTAATGTTTGGCTCCCGAGCAAATTATATATGTTGGCATATAAACATTTTACGCTTCCATCTGCTGTTCCCTATCCTTTTCTCATCCTATCTCACTTTTTCCTATCGTGTCCTTTTTCTATTCTTTCTTAACTTTACCTCAGAATGTACCTCTGTTCCTCCCTTTTCTAGCTATCAAAAGCAGGAATTGCCATAAATGCCGTTTTCGGTATCATAGCAAGATACACTTTTGTGATTCTAAAACATTTTATGTTTCCGCTTGACATTCATGACTCATTTTACTCCAATCTTCAATATTTATCAAATGGCAGCTAATACCACCACTTGCACGATGGCATTTGTACTTTTTTGCGGATAAAACATTTTCGTAATTTTCCTGTTTTTCATCTATTTTCTCCAACTGCCACATGATATTAAAAGAAAATATTATCCATCACTGGCTTCATAGCCATTAAAATCTTATGACATGTAAGATGCTTAACGCTTTCCTTTTTCCTTCCTTATCCTTTCGTTCCCCTTTATCCTTTGGTCCTATTCTAATTAACTATGCCCCGCCTTTAAAATAAAGACAACGGCCACAATACCTGTCTCGTAGCCATTTTCATCATTTTAGATTAGAAACTATATGCTTACTCTTTTGCTTCGCGATCTTTGTCTCATTCAATCTCAATTATAGTGCCTTTACTACATCTTTTATCTACCAAACAAAAGAAGAAACTGATCATACATGATGCTATTATTTGCATCATAACCATTTACAACATTTGGCATGCTAAAATGTTTTCCCTCGCGTTTCTTACCTAATTTTTATCTCCTATGTTCTAATATTATTCCTTCTACACCTTCTGAAAGATAAAAATGGCCATAAATAACACTACCGGCACAAAAACCATTTATTTCTTTGCAAGTAATTGTTTTCGTGTCCGCTTCGTTTTCGTTTTCTTTTCCTACTTCCTCATTTCCTATTCTCTTTCGTTCCACGTCTTCGATAAGAAATGCATTTTCAACGGTTTTGCATTCAAGTTCCTCCTGGTTCAACTGTTCTTTCCCAGTCTGTTGTCTTTTTGTCTCCTCTTTCCACTTATTTATCCTCTACTGGCTAGCAAGTGTGAAAATGGCAATTCAATAGATAAGAGCGTTAAAATACGTGATTTGACAGAATACCTAGCTTACGTCTCTTAACATCATTTCCCATCTTCGTCATTTTTCCTCGTCTTTTGTTTCTTACTTTTCTTCTTTCTATTCTTTCATACTTTTACCAAACGGCGACAATAGCTATAAATACCATCACTGATTCAAAAGCCATTTCGAGATGCAACATTTTATCCTTCCGTTTTTACCCAAACTCTCTTCCTCTCTAATCTTAATTTTGTGTTAGTATGTAGCCCTCAGAATGATATTCACTTCCGAAATGTTAACAGAAATAGTTTTCTTAAACATGCTTTGGTTTGCTTATCAACAAACACTGTCCAGCTTTCCTTTGAGCTTAATAAACAATTTTGAATAGTTCATATACAAATTGTATAGCTATATTCATAATTTTTTCAGACAAAGACTTTTCGGTTTCTTACACTGGTTTCACTTTACTTTCTGCTTTCAAATAAAAACTGCATTATATTGTTATAGCCCTTTCATCAATTTGTAAAAGGTTTTAAAAAAGTAATAATTAATAATAAATTGTACATTAATATACGGATAAGTTTGTTATTAAATTACCTTTAATTGCAGATTTTGCTATCACAAGCTCAAACCACAATAATATTATCAAAATACAAAGTCCAACGTTTTCAAACATAGTTCTGTTCATATTCATCCCTTTGATACTGCACATTTACAATATTTCAGTATTATGCGTTTTGAAATCAAATGTTATACCATATGCTACAATTGTCTAATTAAGATTATAATAAGACAATGGCTGCTCCTCCAATTTAGAAAGCAATTAAGAAAACATCAATAATTTCCTACGTAATCAACAATAAGCCAACTGCGGAACAAATTACATCACCACGTTCAGTAGGGGTTACCCTTAGGGGTTGAATTGAGACTTAATCTCTCTAGCTCCTGAAGGGTCTTGACACTTAGGTCTAATCCATCGCATCTGTTTAATGTAAAAGGCAAACTTTTGGGTCAAAGCCCATAATACTACATTCCTATAGGATTTTCCTCATTTTTTCTTGAAATTCGGGTCGGATGTCCGTCTCTCTAGACGACTAAATGTAATGGCCATACTTATGGATCAACGCTTGTAAGAATTTTAATATCTCCTTAACCCCTTGGCGAAATTCGTGAGACGTGGGTCAATTGCTCCTGTTATCAAGACTACGTACCAGCCTATACGTCATCCTAACCTAATAAAGGCTAAACTGAAATTAAGGATAAATGGGCAATGACACTTAATCTCCTAGACTACTTGATGAATTTTCTAGTTTTTGGGTCAAATGTTATTTTATTTTCGAGACACGAAACCTTTGTTTTTGATTACACTTTTCCCTCATCAGCTGTTCCTGTCGATAGCTGCACACCATGTTTAGAGAAAAAGGCTGCCAAACCATGGCTAACAATTATTTAATTATGCATTATAAAATTGTCTTCAGAGAAAGTATAAACTCATCATACAGTCCTACGATATTTCATGTTTCTTACCTCAATGTGCAGTCTCATATAACCACAATATGCCGATTTACTGTGATACAAAGTCCCAAACTCCGCGCAGAGGTCGCGTTCGCTTTTAGCTTCTTATCAATATGTGGTGAAATTTTTTAAAAATAATAATTTTAACTTCTTGATTATTTCTATTACTTGTAAACTATGGTTATTTCTGTAAATATTTAGCTTTTGAGAAGGCAAATACAAAACTATAACACAAAGTGCTGGTTTCAGTATAATTTTACTGACACAACGTGGTATCATGTGTGTCCAGTGTATTTAGAGCGTATCCTATTCGTGTGTACATCCAATCGCGTCATACAGTTGATAATGAAAAGTTAACTACATTTATAAAGGAAACAATGTCAGTGCCATTTCAAAAGCAATCTCCAAATTAATTGAAATGCTATCAAAATAAAGTAAGTGTAATACATGTTCATAGAAAAAGTGTTTTGAAAGGGCGGATTATTAACATTATAAAGAATGTCTACACACCCTAATTTGAAAAAAACGTTGCCGTTTGAGCTTCTCTACTGTGTTTTGACCTCTTCGATTAAAAATAATTGTATCATTTCAGTGACAGTTTCCTTGAAGGTGCATTTTCAAATATATTCAAAACATTAAAGGATCGATTAACGAGTTAAGAAAAAGTACCTGCATTTCCTGTCACAGAACAATCTCAGACTTTAATTATATTCTACCCGTTGCAAAGTTAAACGTAATCACGATATATTGTCTCAAGATTTACTCCAAGTGATGCTGCCAATAGTTTCAAATTATGACACCTGCAACACCCTTACAATACTTTTTATCCAATGAACAACCTGTATAGGTTTAAAACTATTTGCAACCATTTCCAAAACATTCAAAAACCGCACAGACTTACAAGACGCGATGTCAAGCAAGTCCTTTCTCTTATACTCGAATTCCAACTCACAAAAGGTCTTCAAGCATTTGCATTTGTTTGTTTCAGTTTCAAGATTTGGTTTGAACAGCATTTTATTAAATCAATACATTGACAAAATATTGACATGACATAATCGATACATACAGGATAGAGTAGGAAGGTAGCAGCTTTGTTTATTTCAAAACTTAACTATTTGTTTCTGAGAAGTTTTCTATATAACCTTTTCGGCGAGCCCTACTCTCTGGTGACCATTCATCTTTTGCTATTCTAGATAGCTCAAACTATGCTGATATTGAATCACATATTAAGAACCATTCATAAACAAAGACCTATTGAATTATTTGACAATGTCATTAATTGTTTAAGTGAAAACTGTTCAAAATTTTTTATTATTAAATTATGATAGAAGATAATGTAAAACAAGTTTTCCCGTTCATGAACAGTTCAAACCTCAGGGGCATAGTTTGAATACATTAGACACTAGACAATGCTACACATCAACATCTTAGCTTTGTGCATGATTTTAACAAGCTTTAACGTTTAATTCATACAAGACGCCATAATGTCCCTATATTGCTCACTTCCCATGAACTCCTTTAATCGTGACTGGGTTGCCGTAATTCAATGTTGTTCATTTACATATAAGTCTATAAAGAACAACCTCGGTGGTCTATTTGAACAAACTTTGTAGAGAGCCACTGGACAATGCTGCCCCCTAAATATCTAAGCATTCATTCTTGCGGTTTAATTAAAATAGGAATAATTTAGAAACACTTAATATGTAAAGAAGTTATTCTACTTGGTAAGACCAATGATGGTCAAATGATAGGGCCAATATCAAATTACTTATTTAATAACATACAGTAAAAACATTCAAACATACATCTATGTAAAACAAGCGTGACTTCCCCCAGTAAACCTATTAGGAAATGCTTCCAATCTAATAATATCTTAGCTTTAAGTCGTATGATTTTGGACAAACGGTTCATATTTATACGTCTCCAAATTATTGAAACTTTAAAATTTGTATCTTTCTCAGTGCTATAAACCTATACAGTTTAGAAAGCCATCCCCCCCCCCCCCCCCCGCATTGCTGTAAAAAAAAGGTTATTTGCAAAGTACATTTGTTCCAGCATGTTATTTAAATCACACAATCAATATAAATTCGCTTTCAAGAAATATATATGAAAACTTCGTTCATTATTTTCGACTGTAAATAAAAGAATTCCGATGTTTCTGATCGTTACAGGACTTTTGAATACTCGATAAGACACACCACCAGCACTAAACCAAATTTGAACCGTTATCAGTTTAAACTATTCCGAATGAACCCGGAACTCTTAACAAGGTAATTAAATACAACTAACTGACGCATGCATCTTGAACTTGAGTTTTAAACAAGTACGAAACTAATGTTGGTTTCACGGATATGTAAGATAAGAAAAGTTTATGAATCGCCATATGTTTTAGAACCAGCTTTTCCCAGGGAAGCGGATGTGGGAGTTATTCAATGATATACAACGTTTACTTCACAACATTAAAAAGCAGAAGGAGTATTAGTTCAGTTGTGTCTGCTAAACAACAGAGCAAAGAATCATGTTGGTAAGTATAATAATGCTTTATTCGTCATCTTACTATGTATCCTATGGCAAGCCGTTTAACCATTCATTCTGAGACTTCAGAAAAACGTTTATTGTACAGTCATATCTTCTTACTAAGAAGGCTTAACCGTTTCGTCTACCAATGGAATAACCGATCGAAAGAAGGACATATCGACCGAGTGTTAAACTTACAGTGCAATGCAGTATACCCATACTACTTTGAAGATGAACAATATAATTTATAAAGTAGCCGAACGCCTACAGAATATGTTTGTTTTTCCCCGAAGGACAACGGTTAAATTTAAAAAAAAACAGACACTTTAAGTTTGCTTTATTCTAAAATGCCTCTGTACTGAGCTTATGTGCAAAGGTAGTGACAACATTTAAACGGTTCAGAAGGATGTTTATTCGTTTCTAAAAGCTTACATTTTCCAGTTTCAGAGTTTACTTGCCATATTTTCTTTGAGTTACGTGGTTTCCCAGCAAAACGTATATTCTGATTGTCCAACTCCTGGCAAACTGAGTGTTTCTAGACTGTGTAGGTACCTTGGCAAATATTTATTATCAAGATATTGCAAACTTCTTATTTGTAGTCTTTTGTTACTCGTTTTTTACACATAAGTACATTTTGCAGATATCAAAATCAGTAGTTTATATCCTCAAAGTCTATAAGCAAGTAGAGATAAGTCACTGTTAGTGCAAGTACTGTTATTAAACGACGTTCCGTTAAATATATAAGTAACTTGTACATACTTTATGTTTCAACTTGATGAAAATAAAAAAAACCACAATGTTGACCTTTTTCATGAGCACCAATAGTATATAAGAGAAAACGATAGCAAAATATGAATGGACAAAACTACAGATACCGTAAGTACAGAATAAGCATATGCAATCATAAACACGCAATTCCCGCAGAAATTGCTTTGTTGTTTTTCGGGTTCAACGGGTGTTTTTTTTAAAAATATTTCTGATCGGTAAGATCTGTGTTCTCGAATATGGTTGCATTTATCAAAATTAATCTATTAATTATATTGTATCGCACACTATGTGTTTTGCTTTCAGCCTCTGTCCCTGCATAGCCTTGTACAAGAAAAGAGCCGACTCGTCAGTCTCCTCTGTCCGTGGACATGCGCTGATGTTCATGAACAGACACCAAATGTTTAGTAAATACCAAGGGCTGTGAGCCTCATTACGATCCCTCCTGTGTTCCCTCCTGTGTTCCCTCCTGTGTTTCCTCCTGTGTTCCCTCCTGTGTTCCCTCCTGTGTTTCCTCCTGTGTTTCCTCCTGTGTTCCCTCCTGTGTTTCCTCCTGTGTTTCCTAGAAAGGTATTTACACCTGAAAGTAAAGGTGTACTTCCCTTAAAAATAAACTGGAGAGCTAAAGTCAGTTGTACACGGCAAGTTTGACGCCCACTCACAACCCATGGTTTAATCGAAATACATGTTTCTTTGGTAAAGCACCAAAACTAACCTCTCAGTCAAAATAACACTGTAGTGACATATTTACTTAAGTAATCATAGCTATATTCTAGAAGCAATATTTCTAAAATAAACAAGAGCCGTGTTAAACATGACCACCAAGTCCCCCGCCGCTCCCCCTCCGCCGAGTACTCTTTATAAAAAAGACATTTGAGTTCAGA
Source organism: Saxidomus gigantea (assembly GCA_032359765.1). Classification (NCBI taxonomy): domain Eukaryota; kingdom Metazoa; phylum Mollusca; class Bivalvia; order Venerida; family Veneridae; genus Saxidomus; species Saxidomus gigantea. Next base: position 9,193 of record JAUMHA010181604.1, read on the forward strand.
AAAATGATAAAGGTTCTAATCTAATAAAATATTAGGAATAATAACGCGTTGAGTGTTATTTTATATGCACTCTCTCTGTGTGTTAATGTCGTACTTCAACTCTTAGAATTTGAAATTGTATGCTTTGCACAAACGTTTTATGCAAAAAATCAATATAAGAAGATAGCTCAAAACCAGGGTAAGTTTAAGTTATGGTTATTGGATACTGCACTACATCTATTTTCATGTCCGCTATGACTATATACAATTTGAATCAATTCAGTTCAGTACTTGAGGAGTTATGGCCCGACTAGAAAATTCAATAAAGGGAGATAATAATAGAAAAAGGACAAGCTAGTGTTAAGGTTCTAGTACACTGCATTTTCTCTCAATGACCTATGTCTCTAAGTAAAGTTTAAACACATTCCTTTCAATACTTTTGGAGTTATGTTCCGGACAAAAGTGTCATGTGAAAATTCAATCAGGAGAGATAGCTCAACAATAGCGTAAGGTATGGTTTTGGTTCTTCCACACTGCACTGCGTCTTAATGTCCCCTGTAAGTGTACATGTATGAAATCAATTCAGTTCAGTCCTTAAGGCGTTATGACGCGTACAAGAAAATTCAATAAGGGATATAATTTAGATATAGGTCAAGCTATAGCAAAGGTTCTTGTACACTGCACTTCCTCTCAATTGCCACTGTCTGTGTGTAAAGTTTAAATGAATATTGGAATATTTTTACAGTTATGCTCTGGACAAATGTGTGATGGACGCACGGACGGACGAACGGATGCACGGACGGAGCCCATTATTATATCCCCTCCGCCTTCGCGGGCGGATAATAAAGCAACCTTAAATAAATGTTAAAATGGATTCAATATTTATATTTTTAGTACCGCCTGGTACAAACATTCCACCACTTCCAGAACTTCCGGAAGTGTTTCAGTCAAGATTAGAGTGTGTGTTCTCGGAACAGAATAGAAGTATACCCTCTTCGATATTCTATGACCTTCCAAACAACCAAGCAAGAGTCACATATACGCGTAGTTTGGACGAACCAGTGTCAGCCATATTTCACTATAGTCAAGGGAATATACTCTATCTCCTAAGTAAGAAACAGTCAAATACTTGTCATTAAATTCCTTAAGAGCCAAACTGCAAATTGGGTAATACTTGCCATGATACAATTTTTCGATACGTTTTGCGAATTCGCCATTCCGTTAATTAAAAAAAAGCGAAAGTAATATTTCACTTAGAGTCATAGTTTAAAATTAGCAAATAAGTTTGTCTATTGTCAAATCGCGAGCTTTCGTCATGCAACAATTACCCATTTTACAGTTTTACTTATAAACGTTCATTACATGATTTTTTTTTTTGGTATTAAAAATAAGATATTTGATAATTATCGAAATTCCTGTACAATTTTTAATTGATAACAAACAAAGTTTTGTCTTTGTGTGTTGAATTATATCTTTAAAGGGAGTGACAAAGTAATCACTGGAATATTGCAGATGGAACATGCGACTGTAGAGACTTAAAAACGGACGCTAACAACTTATTCTTTGGCACAACAAAGAGGAACGGAAAGTACCATCTTAGACCTTCTGTATCGGCTCTTCATGTTTCAAAAGATAATGGCGTGGTATGGACTTAGCATAGTATTCCGTACTAGTTGTAATATAGCTGATATGTACAAAATGTATCTGTATTTACAAAGAGACGTGTTGCAAATGAAGGCAAAGTCAGTGAAATATCTTATACAGTCAATTGATGTTAATGACGGATGATAATTTTAAAGCGTTGGTTATGATTGCTTATCTATAGATATTGTAACAATTAGATAAATTTATGTATTTATACGTAAAAATGGGTGTCTGATATGAATGAATCATCAAAAGTTAAACTTACACTTCGTTTACAAAAATTTTAATTTCAATACCAATATTGATTTTTTCTCTTTAACACAAGGCTGTCCGGTTTGATCTGTAATATTCATTGAGCAATGTCAAACTTATTGTACTTATAAATGCAAAAACAGTATGATACTCTAGACTAAAACATATTTACCTGAGCTGCCACTTCTATATTTTTGTTCCCTCATTCATTTCGTTGTGCCTCATACAGGTAAGATACAAGTTTTCAGCATATTCCGGTATATTAACAGTTTTACATGGGTGAAAGCACAGTTCGGGGAATAGCGGTAAATCACTGGCAGTCGTGTTTGTCCTGGCCGATGATGCAGGCCAACTTTACACTGGATTATTATTTTTCAGGTACAAATAATCACAAACATAGTGCATATGTTTCTTTTTACGTACTATCTCGACATTAAAGAAATAATTTCATGCAGATTTGTTTCAAGTGCAATTGACGAAAAACAAGTGTTAGCATTCAAACATACAGACGTGCGAATTAACCTGGTGTACATTTATTGCAATAAAATTCTTGAACTGTACATCGCGAAATTAAATAAGTTTTACCACGCCGTTAGATAGCATCAACACGTTCGTTAACCCGTCAGTTTCCCTTTTGAGGAATCCATGATACAAGTTCGATTTCAAAAATCTTCAGAGGCGTTAATTCAAGCTATTGTCAGTCATAGTTCATCGTTTCCTTACGGAATTATAGAAGCTGTTAACTGCAACATTTTCCTCAAATTGAAAACAAATATGTGTATGTTCTGCTTTGTCTTTTTTCTTGAAAATGTGTCCAAAGATGTTTTAGTGGAAATGTTTTGAATGTGTATACGCCTAGTGACCCTTTTCTCAAAGAAGTGATTAATAGACATTTATAAAACGTGTAAAAAGTGTGTACAATGTGTTCACCACACTAGAAAAAATTGTAAGTTTTTTCAATGTGTTTACAGTGCCATCATGGAAAACGACAGGCAAAATTTCTCAAATACCTGTACGTGCAGAGGTCCAAGGTTCATCTGCGAATAAAGGCTTCCATCATGTTTACGAATACCATGAGTTTAAGGAAGGAGTAGATGGCTCTGTGTTTGAGGTAAGAACGAAATAATTACTCCGTGTTTGAGAGAAGTAATGACTTAGTAAGGAATAGATGACTCCGTGTTTGAGGTAAGAAGGAGTACATGACTTCGTGTTGGAGGTAAGAAGTAGATGAGTCCGTGTTGGAGGTAAGAAGTAGATGACTCCGTGTTTGAGATAAGAAGGGGTTTATGATTCCGTGTTTAAGGCAAGGAGTTGTTGACTCCCTATTTGGGGTAATGAGTCAATGACTCCGTCGTGTTAGAGGCAAGGAGTAGATGACCCTGTGTTTAAGGTAAGCTCCCTCATAAACCAAAGGGAGTGTACAGTTTTTCTTAAATTTACAAAGCCTCCAAAGGAAGAAATCGTCTAAAGAGTTCAAGAATATGTTTAAGAATTTTCACACAAAATTACCCGCATACAGTTTCACACATCAGAAGCAGAGACGAAATAAACGTTCAGGTTTTTGATACTCAATAAATTGGACATATGTTTTCCTAGTTTTGATAAGATATAACATTCACTTATCTAACTCTAGGTCTAACACTTTTATTGTAGGTTCCCGAAAATTATGACTGCGACTGTTTAGGTAAGTTTGGTCTTGAAGGTAGTTTTCGCTCTTAGCCTTTTTCAGTCTATACACATTGATGTGGAGTTGAGAAAGTTAACTATAAGTCATTTGTATAAGTTTCAAAATGTCATGTGTAATGACTGGTAATATATGACCTTAAAATAGTAGCAATATATCCCTCTGTATAACCAGTGTGATTAATGTTGCGTGACTATATATCTTTTGAAAAATAAAAGACAATGTCCCAATACACAATAAATAATTATTTTTTTAATCATATTAGTAGGTCTGTGTTACAAAATCTTTTAGAAAAAAAGTTAGGACAGTATCGATGTATTACTTAAAAGAGATATGGACCGGGTCAGTAAAAGTAAATTTGAAACACTTTAGGAAATCCGAATGATTTCATCCGCATTTTTTCATTGCATTTTAACGATTGTATCTACATGTTCATGGCAATTAATGTTTTAGAACAAATTGCAAATATATACCTAAAATGTTTAGACATTAATGTATTGGAATAAAGCTCAGTATTGACAAAGTAAATACTTTATAAAAATGCAGTAAAGGTTTGTTTGATACGGATTATATAGCGTTCCGTACGTTGTGCATCATTTTCGCGACACATACTGTTCTTATTTTTCTATATGGATAAGCTATAGCCTTATTTATATTCAACTATACCATCCTTTCAATATTTACCTCCCTGCCTCTTGTCGATATATCTTTTATTTATAATACTTTGATATACAATGTAAATTGTACATGTTCGAGTATACTATTAGGTTTTCAGCATTTTGTTCTAGCCCAAAAAACATATATACAATCCTGTACTACGTCAATGGACAGTTTGAAAGATTCAAACGTTCTTATTCACTCAAGTATGTTGTTATGTTCAAAAGAAAACACTGCAGGAAATAATGCTGATTACTCTTCACTTTGAGTAGATTTGATAGTGCATTATATGATAAAGAGTAAATAAGAAAATGACGTAAACTAATGATTTCTTTCAACAGGAGACAGGAATTTTGGTCGCTGATGTAGATATTTACTGAATGTTTTGACACAAGGTCACAGTGTCATGCAAATGCAATATTCATCTTGAATATGTATGGAAAATATAAGTTCAAATAAAATATGAAATGTGTTATTTAAGTTATTTTTTTTATCACAATCCATTATGTGCAGATGCTCAAACGTTCGAAGTTTATGAGTTTGTAGGATTTAAACCGATGACCATCTCCACAAAAATCACTAGAACTGCTTTATCAACAAACTACATAGAAAGTGATTTAGTTTTACTATATTTTAGCTCGATTGTGAAGAAAGCTCGAAGCTCATTGAGTCACTCTCGAGTTCGCGTTCTGGAAAAACCAGTACTGGTGTCATATGAGGAGGTATGGTCGTGACCCCAGTGGGGCTCGAACCCTCAACCTCCGGTATTAGTGGTAGACACATTAACCTCTACCCCTCAGACTTGAGTCTTGAAAATGCTAAATTTTAAAGCTTTTTGTAACCATCGACTGCGACTGTTTTATAATGTAAATACGTATCACAAACTATATGTGGAAATGTTCTTTCTTTTGTTAACTTATGTGTTTAAGAAAACAATGACAAACATAAAACATTTAACTGCTTTGTCATTACATTTTCATAACAACAATGACAGAACATATTGCACCAAGCATCGTTGACGCAAACATAAAAACACTTACTAGTAAGTTAAAGGCCGCATTCAAGATTTACCTGTTTTCAAGTTTGTAGTCTGAGCATTTATATGTTAGTAGATTTCACAAAGTGCATAATAAGTAGCATCAGTTGCGTGTAGCTGAAACTGACATGTTTCACTTTACAAACCAAATATTTTTTCTTCTTGTTTTAGATTGTTAATATTCTGGCCGACCCTGGGATTACTCTCCGACCCCTTACAAAATATTTCAATATTTTATCTTACATGGCACATATAAACCACTTGCATTCAGGGAACAACATATATACCTCATGCAGTCTGAAATGTATGAGAATGTATGAGTAATGTTTGTAAACTGCTTTTAAATAAATGCCATTAATTACTTAAGTGAGACAATTTGTTTCACTTTATGGAGACATAAAATGTATCTGAAATTCAATGGAATATTGCACTATAGCGCACCAGCCTGCCATAAACATAACTTTCACATAAAACTGCCACCTCCAAATACTAGTATGCTCAACAAATTTCCATATAGTGTAAGCCATCAACTACACGTCTTAACAGAGCATAAAATATGATAACATTAAAGATAATTCCATTGGCAGACGTTTGCCATATAACACTGCCAATGCATGCATTAGTCCTTAACGTATCCTGAACGAATTCTTGCAATATACATGTACATATGTAAACTGTGAGCAGCACGCAGGACTGGGTAGACTTCTCTGTTCGTGGCTGAGAGGCGTTGCAGACAGTTTGCACTGCACTGAAGATGTCCGTCGCATCTGGTACGCCCGTCAGGTAGCTAACAGGTTCCGTAATTCAACTTAGCTGATTCGTATATTCTGCTTTAAAAACAGGATTATCTCTAGCGAATGTAGAATTTGATGTAACGTTTTCTCTAATAACGGTGTCTCTACTAGACCTGCTGTGCGGCGTATGACGATTTTTGTAAATGTAAATTACGATAGCAACAGCGAAACCTACGGCTACTGCACTGCCCACAGCTATGCCGATAACACTATTTTTATTATCAAATTCTTCTGCACTTGGTGATTGTGTTGTTGCTTCACAAATTCCTAAAATGAGAGATCAAGACAGGTATACTATTTAGAGACAAATTTCAAGTGTCAATTTTGACTATGTAAGCAGCATAAAAACTATGTCTCGACAATTCTTTGACAAAAAAAATATACCAATTCTGTTTAGTACTCTGTTTGATTTCTCTGATCAAATTGTGGCATCACTATTTTTCTAATGCAAGGTCATAATGACACTGGATCAGAGACATAACAAAGAGTTCAAAAGTACAGTGTGTTAAATAAACATTTTGTAAATGGTAAATGTTTGTAGTGTTACTTTAATCTATTAAACAAAACATTGATACTGTAAACTATGAGAATAATCACTTGGAATACTGCCAACTCGCTCAATAAAGTGGGCATGGTGTACATTTTAATGCCTTGGTACGATGGCCGCCTCTGACTGAAATGACTGAAATACTGTTGAAAAGGAGGTTAATTCAAACTTGTTGAATCTAAAAGTACGATCACAACAATATTTTAAAATAGTGTTATTAATACCTGCTGCGCACTGGGATAAGCTTTCAATACCAAAATAGCAATTTTCTTGTCTGGTACAGTATGGTGATAACAACGCATTTAGACTTTGGTCCTTGGAACACCAACTGCATCCTGATATCGCATGGCAGTCACTGCAATAGAATTGAACGCGCTTGGGCCCTTATAATTCTTCTACAGTTTCATAATTTTCAAAGCAAGTTAGAACTTTGCAGCTTTTTTTTAAATAGTAACTAGAGCTATCACTAAATGTGATTAATACCCCCAAAAGACTGCTTTATAAACTGAGGAAGTTCGTAGTAATAGAATACCTTGCAAACAAACTAAAGAGAAATATTGTTCTTGGCAATAACTCTGTAATTTGTCAAGATAAAGTCATGG
>JAUMHA010181826.1:0-16382 GCA_032359765.1 Saxidomus gigantea
GATAGATTGGCAATTAAACAGATCATAGTTTATACGTTCAGTTTCTCTTCCTATATTTGGAGATTTTCTTCTTCTGTAATCAAGTGTGGTTGTTTTGGAGTGATGGTTTTGAAATTGTTTATAATGTGAATATTTATTTATCTTAATTTATATTGTAGTAAGTGGCAGTCATGATCTTAACATAAATTGTAATTAAAGTATCTAGAGTGAATGTCTACACGCATTTAAGTAAGAATAAACAAACATGGATGAGTCTTGGTAGAGTCAGGTAAGTATGCTACATTCATGTTTGAGCCCCATGTTACCGATAATCCAATTAACTGATCATTAACTGATCATTTCAAGGTGATAGCCTAAAATCAAGCATATTATTTTATCATTTGCTTACTCTGTGAATGTTTGGGTATTCGTGACATTATGTCTATGTTGTTCCATATTATTGCATTTGTCTCTATAAAGTTGATACTGTTGAGCTGAAAATTTGTGGGGATGTTTCTGTTTTGGTAGAAGTTCATTAGTCAATAGCACATGCTAAATTTCCTATATAAGGTTTTCCTATATAAGCCTATGTAAAAACAATTGACCCCCGGGCGCGATCAGTTATGACCCAGGTTTATACAAATACAATTGGACAATCTTGGTAGAGGTCCACAAGGCAATGCCACATGCAAAATATATAATCCCTAGGCTTTCCTGTTTTTGAGGAGAAGATTTTTAAAGTTTTTTCCTTTCCGTTACCATGACAACCAGAGTTCTTCAAGGAATATGATTATTTGAACAACTACAAGAGAAACATCCCTGTACAGTTGCATTAACATTGACATAGTGGTTTTAGAGGAGATATCGTTGGAAGGAAAATGTAAACAGACGTACTACGGACGCCGGACGGTGAGCGATCCTGATAGCTCACTCTGGTACTTTCTGCCAAGTGAGCTTAAGTGTCGAAATGTATATTTTGGTTCTAAGTCACTGCACTCTCAATGTCCTCTATCAATGTGTGAAGTATCAACATAATCTCTTGAATACTTTTCGAATAATACTCCATGCAATAATTTTTCATTTACTTACAGCAAAGCAAACAAAAACAAAGGGCCATCACTCGAAAATAGGGGCAAACTGACACTATGCGCATTTCCTCTTGGTACATTGACATGAGGATTTATTAAATTCCTGCCAGTAGTTGCTAAGAAACAGGCCGTAAATATCAATAAAGCAGTTATTTAAGGGAATTACTTTGTGAAAAATAATAGAATTGTAACACGTGGACAATATGTGAATTTCCTTTTTGTACTGAAAATGAATATAAAGATTCGTTGAAATCCCGCGAGTGGTGGCTACGAAACAGCACGGAAACGCCGGACGAAGCCACTGTATGCAGCAGAATATACACTTACTTTTACCAAGATTTGTTCAAATTTTGACCCACGCGTCAAAATTGACTACACCCGGGGTTCACTTGTTTTTAAAGAGGCTTATATTGGAAAATATCGTAAAATCTTGTTTTATTAAATCACAAGGCCTAGAGCTGAGATATTTAGAATATGGCATAACTTAGTGAACCTGTACCAAGATTGTTCAAATCATGACCCCCAGGTCTAAATTGTCCCTGCAAGGGGTCACTTGTTTTAACATAGGCTTATATAGGGAAAACTTCAAAATTATTACTTATCTTGAACCACTAGGCCCATAATTTAGATATTTGTAATAAAGCATTATGTAGTGGACCTCAACGAAAAGTCTTTCATTCAGAACCCAAAGGTCAAAATTGACATTTTCTGCGACTGATGACCTTGTATTAAAGCCAATGGTAGCCAGGTGAATGATATATGGCTATCTTGGCCCTCTTGTTTTATTGCGTAATTCTATTTTGATACTTCATACATTGACAGAGGACATTTAGAAGGAGAGCAGTGACTAAGAACCAAAACTGTTACTTACTTAATTTCTAATTACCTCCCTTTAATTTGTGAATTTATGCTTGAACAAAACCTTTTTTGCAAAACCATGAAACTGATTCACTTGATAGAAGCTATTTAGAGAAAGTACAGTGTCGTATAACCTTAACTCTACCCTTTCTCTTTTTGAATGATTTCCCAAAATAATATGAAATTACGATTGTAAGGAATAAAGCTCCAAAATCGTTGAACGGATGTTCAAGATTCATAACTTAGTCTGGGGCTTATAAATGAATTACGTTCCTTTATTATCTTTTATATTTTGCTTGTTAATTTTTCATTTGCAATAATATTAATTGCGTGCTGTTCATTGAAAACGCATGCTTCGTCGATCATCCATCTGTGTTACCGATGCTCTTGGTCATAGTATGGGTATTCAGTTTTCTGTGTGAGAGTGTATTTGTCGAGTGATGCGTTTTATGGTATATGGCGATTACTTTTCTTATTTTTCATTTATATACTTTACGACATTTTCTTTTTAACGGTCATAGAGAATGTTTCATCTCAACATGCTGTAATTTAGCTATATCTCTAATGTAAGCTTTAGAGAAAATCAGCGTCTGCTGTTCATCTATCAAACCTGTCGTCTTAATGGACATACTTTGTAAAAAGACTGCAAGCCATACTAAGCCAATGCTTGATAAAGCTCAGAGCTGTTATATCATATGTCTGTTTTCCTAGAAAATTCCAGATATTTACAAAAATATTAAAAAGACCTCTCTTCGTCTCGAAATATTAATTGATTTGCTGTGACATTTCCTTATTGCGATTACACGTAAACGCAATTTTAATGATAGTTTTCGGGTGCTAGAAAATGGATAGATACTTCGAAAAGTAGTTAAACACGCGACGCCGTCTTCCATTATCAAAAGATAGGCAAACATTTGACAAAATTAGTATTATTACTAGAACTTTAAAGCAAGCTTCCTGTATAGCCTTTATTGCATAGATATATGATATATTAATGATCATCGTTTATTTTTTACTTTCTAAAAGTGTAGTTTTGAATTATTTAAATGTTTTAAAATGTCGAACTCTTTTACATTTTGTAAATTAAACGCATATTTATTCCACCCATAATCCGTTTTATATAGGGTAGGTAAGTGTTCTGTCATTTAATATGTTTTTATCGTCAGCATAAGGTAATAAAAATGATTTTGTTATTTTGAGTCATATGTTATAGCATTGAATAAGTAGGATTGCTGTTTTGATAATCTTTAAAGTGGAATTATGCGCATGTTTTTCAAGTAAAAATCCAGCTGAAATAGATGTGTGTAACAAAGGGTAGAGGAAATAATAGCTTTTAACTCAATACACCAAACTCTTCCTGCTACCAGTACGAAATAATAACTTTCCAAATATTACTTTTCCTATTTAAACTGGCAGAGTCAATTTAATTTTAAAAAACTGCATGCAGGAGTTGCTTCCCTTCCGCTGCCGAAATCTCTACCAACAACAACACAAGGGAGATCACTGCTAAGAAAGGAACTATTATTTTATCAGTCCGATATTTTTATTTTGAAGTACCAACTTCAAATACTAATGCGGCATTATCATTAATTTAACACATTTAAATGCACAGCAACCAAAACTTGCTTTTATAAAACTGTCACCATTACACTATGCGCAGTAAAAAATGTCACTTTAACAATTGCAACATATAAACTGTAACCAAATGTAATTAAAGAGCTGAGCAAATGACTAACAGTAAGATTTTAAAAACAATTATGCGTAGATACTAGGCATTAACACAATAATTACGTAACATAAAGTATATTGGCATTAAACAACAAATGCATACTTATAGCCACATACATTACAAATATATGTTACGAATACTGATGAACATGAATTTTAATGAATTTGAAGTATAGACGAAGTAAGTTTCTATATACTTCGGACAAACTCAAAGGAAGAAGTATCCATTGTTAAATTATCTATGTTAACATATACTGTCATGTTGTAATATATGTGTATTTCTTCGATAGCAAAATCAAGTGATGAGAGACGAACATTTGAACGTGCTATTCTATATACATTTTGTATTTTCATGATTATAAAGCTCATAATATCTTTCAAAAATATTTGTATATACAATCTTATGCCTATTTTCATTATTTATATTAGCTCCATGTTTACTTATAGATACCTAATATAAGTTGATTTATTATGTCAAGTGTTGCACTTCTGCATCTTGAATATTAGATATATAAGTCATTCCTGTCTCACCGACTATGGTTATATTTGACATGCCCAATATTAACCTCTGTTAATTGAATTATTTTCGGTTTCTGGGTTTAACATTTTTAAATTTTGGAAGACAGTTATTTTTCAGATTAAAACAGTTTTTACAAGTATTTTATCATCATTATCTTCTGATTAATTTTCAGTGGTGTTTACCAAGATCTGCGTGTTTAGCTCACCTGGCACAAAGTGCCAGAGTGAGCTATTGGGATCGCTCTCCGTCCGTCCATCATTTCCTTCAAACGACATCTTTTCTGAAACCACTGGGCCAATACTGATGAAACTTTGCAGGGATGTTCCTTGCATGAAGCTCTACCAAAATTGTTCAAAGAATTCCATTCCATGCAAAACTCTGGTTGCTATGGCAAAAAATAGGAAAACTCTTCTTCTCTGAAACCACAAGGCCTTTAGATATTTGGCATGTAGCATTGTGTAGTGGACTTCTACCAAGATTGTTCAAATTATGACCCGGGTAAAAATTGATCCCACGCTGGTGGTCACTTAGTTTTGCATAGGCTTATATAGGAAAAACTTTTAAAATCTTCTACTCTTAAACCCCACAGCCTAGTGCTTAGATAGTTGGCATGTAGCATTGGCTAGTAGACTTCTACCAAGATTTTTTTCAAATAATGACCCCTGGATTAAAATTGACTCGGCACGGGGGTCACTTAGATTAAAATATGCTAATAAAGGAAAAACTTTAAAAATCATCTTCTCTGAAACCACAAGACATAGAGCTTAGATATTTAGCATGTAGCATTGTCTAGTGAACCTCTACCAAGATTGTTCAAATCATGAGCCCTGGGTCAAAACTGACCCCGCCCGGGGGTCTCCTGGTTTTACATAGGCTCATATAGGAAAAACTTGTTTAAAAAAATTCTCTGAAACCACAAGGCTTAGAGCTGAGATATTTAGAATGTATCATTGTCTAGTGGACCTTTACCAAGATTGTTCAAACCATGACCCCTCTGGTCAAAATTAACCCTCCCCGGGAGGGGGAAGGCACTTGATTTCACATAGGCTTATATAGGGAAAATTAAAAAAAAAACACAAGGCAGACAGGCAGATAATAGATATTTGAAATGTTTCTTAGCATTGTGTAGTGGACCTCTACGAATTATGTAAGGATCATGACCCCTTTTATTATAGCAAATGGTAGTCAGGTGAGTGATATATGGGCATCGTGGCCCTCTTGTTTTCTTATCACACAGTTAAGTATTTTGCGTCGGAATTAAAGCATTTCAAAATCTAACCCAACTTTTGCACTGTAATTCAACAAAGTCCCAACTAGAATGGTCATCTGAAATAGAGATCTCTGCATGATTAAATGTAATAAATGAATAATGTCAGTTAAATGAAGAACGTTGTGCTAGTCGTTTTGCATGCGGACCGAAATTCCATTTTAAAGGTTACATGCCTAAATACTGAAATGAACCTACAGCTTCCAGTTCAGAGATACACATAATGAAATTATGTTGTTGTTTTTTTTCAAATATGAGGAATTTTGTTTCATTAATGTTGATCCCCTCTCATTACAGTATGATTCAAGGACGTAGTGCTATTGGGATTTCTGCAAATAAGACTGTATAATAAAAAACATCTCTCGGTCTATCTAACAGTTCTGCACGGATACCTAACACCAATAGAAATGTCTTTATATACGAACAAACATTTTACAACGTGGCCGTGGAGCATTTTAAGAAAAGTCGTTAGGGTCCCTAACCTGAACTCACTGTAACCGCTGATTGATTTTGGGTAATAGGTTCCAGCTCTGCTACCAACTATTCCTCCTGATGGGAGAAAGTTGGCAGTTTCTTATTGAGAATAGGGTTATATTACTGATTTTTCTAAATAAAGATGGTTAGGTAATCAGCCCGCCTCAAAAAATGACTGAAATACGGTTAAAACTCGCTTTTAAAACCGATAAACAATCAAGAGCACATCGAGAATAATTTCTAACCGTTTCATGAACAAGATATGTTGTCAGTTATTTCTTTCCTTTTCGTAGACTATTGGACAAGACTGACATGTATATGATAGATTGATTACTGTTTATCGTTGTCTGTTAAATTGACATTATGCGCATTTTTTTCAAGTAAAAATCCAGCTGAAATAATTGTGTGTGTAACAAAGGGTAGAGGAAATAATAGCTTTTAACCCAATACACCAAACTCTTCCTGCTACCAGTACGAAATAATAACTTTCCAAATACCTATTTTGACTGGGGTAGTCTTTTTAGAAAAAAACAACTGCATGCAAGGGTTGCTTCCCTTCGACTGCCTAAACCTCTACTAAAAACAACAAAAACACAAGGGAAATCACTTTGAAGAAAGGAACTATGATTTTATAAGTCCTTTTTTTATTTCTAAAGCTCCAACTTCAAATACTAATGCGACGTTATCATTAATTTAACATATTTAAATGCACAGCAACCGCTTTTATAAAACTGTCACCAAAAATACACTATGTGCAGTAAGATGCGCAAAATGTCACTTTAAGGCATTTGCTACATGTATTGTACTTTTATCATAGTTACCTATGGAAACCGAATATCACGACATTAACGGTGGCATGTGACCCAATGTTTTGGCTTATAGAAAAATGATTATATACAATTATATATATTCCTACTGGTGTATTGGATATTTGGCTTTTCAGAGTTTTTACAAAATGACAACACCGATATGTGAATACTTTTAGCCGAACATTCATAAAACATTTCTAAACAATATATTTCCACAGCAAAGCAGACTTAGCTTTTGTTTGCTTACAAAGACACTGAAAATCGTTAGTGATAGCAAGTGGAATGTGGTATATAATTAAAACACGCATCAACTGAAGACATATCCTATCTTTCTTTATAATAAGCCATAGGGCGATTAAGAATAGTGTTCGGTCATTCTTATTTTTCGTACAACAGTAGTGATAACCATTTCATGTTGCAATCCAATGCACTAAGGACGTCGTGTTACGTTATTTTGTATTTTACTTTCATATCATCCGTCCTGTCATTTTGCAAAGAACTCTTTGATTCTATGAGATGTTCTCGTTCCAAACTGGTTTGATATAGTATAGCTCCTGAATAAAAATAAACAATTAAAAGTGAAGGCAACTATGTTACATCATTAGAACAGTTATATTGGTAAATAAGTGGCTTTTACCTCGGTTTTAACTCTAAACAATGTGCAATCCTCGTGTCTGTCTCCGAATACAATCAAAGTAATTTTAGTTTATTTCCTTTATTTACCCGTATATCAGGTAGTTACAGGCGTCTTAGCCAAGTATAAAATGCGCGATATAAAAGAAACTCTGATAAATGAATAGTCAGTAGTTTTTCAGGATATAAGTATTCCTATAATCTAATGATAAGCATTTAAACAAATTTGGTAATCATAGTGACGTTTGATAAACAATAAAATATATGCTGTGTACAAAATACTAATGAAATTAGAGTACTGGGAATGCTATAAAGTCATACGGTGCATTATGGACAGAGACAAATTTACGTAGAGTTTGGTTGTTTCTAAAGTGATTGGTCATTACATTAAATCGGTGATGCTTCTTGTCATAGATTTCTAATGGTGTCCAAAGAGTACCTTAGATGGTGTATCTTTGACTTAATTGCAGAAATTCAATGTTTTTTTATCCAGCGAATTGCTCCTGTAAAGAACTCGCTCACCTTTTTATTGTTTGAAATTTCTATATTTACAGCTCTTGAGTAATTTCTGTTTGAGTGAATTAATCATAGTGTTCCCTTTGATTACGTTTTGCTGTGTTTGTGATTCGTTAAAGTGTTTGTACAATACAGTTCATCAAGTATATGCTGCTTGCATAAAACAGTTCATCAAGTACATGCACAATCCATTACTGAGATTAAATCTGTCCTTTTGTCGCCCTGTTGGTAATGGTAATGGAACGTCAGTAAATATTTTACTGCCAAATTCTTAATATAATTGCAAATTGTCCAGAATAATGAACAGTAATTCGATAAATTCAAATCTGTTTAACATTAATTGTATGCTGTTATATAAAACAAAGCGTATTGTCGACTCTGGCATTATTTTATGTATAAATTCAGAGCGTCATTTCTGTTTTCAGGACAATATCTTACATTGTTAATCTATATATTTTCAGATATAAAGACAACAGAAATAGCAGAAATGGGATTTTATCAGTCATCTTTCGGTATATCTCCCACGTGCTTTAGACAGAGATGAACCGAAGCACATAGCTACGAGACATATATCGCATAATCTATACAGAACATCCAATGCGCTTTGTTGTTGTATTTTAATAGACCCTCATCAACATGATGAATATCACCGAACGTGTTTGTGTCCAAGAAGCTCAGAATGACTCTGCAGCAGCTTTCTATGACACCGCGCAGTTTATCACTGGACTTATCATATACCCTGCATTATGTTTCCCAGGAATTGTTGGAAACGTTTTGTCCTTAATTGTGTTATTCCACAAAGATATGGCAACATCGACTAACGTCTATTTGTCAGCGTTAGCTATATCCGATACAGTCAAACTGATAAATGACCTTCTATATTTTTTCTTGATACTAATGAAGCACACAGAATCTGCAAACGATGGAATGATAATGGCACATGTGTATCCTTACGCGCACTACATTTTCAATTTTGCTGTTTGTGTAACGGCTTGGCTGACCGTGTCTATTGCTGTGGAAAGATACATTTCTGTATGTCATCCAACTCGCGCTAAAGCAATTTGCACAATACCAAGGGCAAGAAATATCAGTGTCTTTGTATTCATAACAATGGTCATAATCACAATACCATCGGCTATGCGTTACCATGCTGTTTCTATGACCGACCATATTCTAAATGTCACGTGTTACGTCATCCAACCAACAGCTGTGGGTAACAATGAGTCGTTCATGAAACCGTACACATGGATACAAAACTCCTTCCGTTCCATAGTTCCTCTTGTGGTTCTTATATTTCTTAATGCCAGGATAATAAATGAACTTAAACGGGAGCGCATAAAAGGAAAGAGTTTGTCTGGAAGAAATAGAATCACTTTGATTATGATTATAATAATAATAGTTTTTCTTGTATGCATTACGCCAGATGCAGTGATGTCCATGTTTTTCGGATTTGGATACGTTGAAGAAGACAGTATTGTCAAAGGCATACGCGAAATCACAGACTCACTGTTAGCAGCCAATTCTGCATTTAATTTCGTGTTGTACTGCACAATGAGTCAGCAGTTTCGAGGAACATTTTGTAAAATATTTGGACTCAAGACATCCCGACAGATCAAAAGATCTGAGCGTGATACGCTGATTGCAAAGGAGACAAAGCTGTTGAATGGGCATGAACGTTCCCCTTTAAAAGAAACAGAAATAGTGACTAATAAAACTTCTCCAACAAATTCTCAAGACGAGGCTTTATTACCAATAACTTTACAAGAAACTTTCGTTTGAAATAAGATGATCAATCTAAGGTCAAATAAAATTATAATACCATTATAGATATATAACTGTATATAGTATACAAGCATTTAAAAAGAATGTGCAATTGTTACATGATTGGTTTAGGTTGAGTCTGTTTTATAGTACGATGTATTTATACTTCACTTTTATTATAGGCACAAGTACAATGTGGTATAGATGCAATGTTTACACGTATTGTATAAGAATAAACCGATAAAAAATTTAATTTTATAGTCGATAGTACATCACACCTCTACATGAAAGGTCTGATAAAACTGGCTCTAACCTTTTACCTTCTATAGATTTTTCTCCCAGCTAATTCGAAGCCAGATATAGCAATCAAGATATATTGTCTAGCAGTCATAAGTCTGAATACAAATTAAGAGTTTCTAATATGAGGCCCTAGTGATCGCCCAGTGTTAAATACGAGTTTTTAAGACGATAAATCTCGCGATAAACTACTTCTAAAATAAGGTGTCAAATGTATATGAGTTTATGTGTGCGTGCTCGTTGTCTTTCTTTGTCCGTACTATCAGAATTGTAAGTATATTTGTATTAAGGAACTCTAGGTCTAGTATTAAGTTAGGTCGCATTTTATCAAAAACTAGGTCACAAAATTCCAAACTGAAGAATTAGTGTAAACACTTTTACTCTAGCATTATGAAAATCGATAAAAAAAATTGTCTTCCTGATAATATTTGAATCGTATTTGAAACTTAATAACATGCAGTGAAATCTAGATTACCAGATTAAATCACCATGGAAATTAGTAAGAAAACTAATCTTAATTAATGCTAACCTTGAAAGTGAGCCACATAGATGTAGAAACTAGGTCAACTGTCCAAGGCATGAAAAAAACTATTTGAACAGCCTGGGAGCCATATTCGCGCTTCTTCAGCATAAACATTCTGCAGGTGTTTGTCTTGATGACCTGTAAGACCAAAGGGAAATTATGAAATGCATGCTTAAAACTTAAAGTCACCAAGTAGAATTGAAGACAAAGTTTGAATTATATGGAAAAAAACATATATTTAGAGAACATGTGTAGAACCAAATGATGGTGTATAAAAATGGATGGTTTTTCATCTTAATGCGTTAATTTATAGCGTAGTTTGGCTGAGACATATACGATTGGAACAGAAATTCAGTAATGATTTAGGCGATCATTCACCCATCTTTGGCATCTATTGAACAATTTTATTTATGTAGTTGTCGAGTGTCAGAGTTGCGCTTTTATCTGTAAAGTTAGCTTTAACAGTTTTTTGTCAGTACCAAAGTATTGAAACCAGCATCTCAGTTTTATGACATGTGAATAATTGCTTAGCACATCTCAGTGAGTATTGTTGTTTGTATACTGATAACTACGTACTTTCCCATTTATTTTACAGTGTTTCAAAAAGAGCACTGGTTTTAATTAAATTATAAGATGATATACAAATGTATACATATACTTTTAACACTATTTCTACCATTCAACAAGCGATGATATACAAATGTATACATACACTTTTAACACTACATGTATTTCTACCATTCAACAAGCAAACGTTCAATCCTAGTTTCTGAAGTATCTCATAAAGGAAAAAATAATAACCGTAAAGGTACAGACAATGTCATGTACTTAATTGTAGAAACATTTTTCTTTCATATCGGTAAAATGTTAGTTTATACTAATTTATTTTAGCTCGATTGTGAAGAAAGCTTGTAGCTTATCGAGTCACTCTCGAGTCCGCTTCCTGGAAAAACCAGTACTGGTGTCATATGATGAGGTACGGTCGTGACCTTGGTAGGTCTCGAACCCGCAACCTCTCGGTAAAATGTTATCTCGGTCGTACATCAGTCTGTGTATAGAATACGCTACAATTCGTCCTGTGGTAACAAAAGTATATCACAGTAACTTATCGACAAGCTTAGTTGAATAATCATAACAGATCCTAAACTTCTACTTCTCGTCTATATACACATAAAGAGTAATTGGCATATTTTTCTTCAAGTACTGTTAGCCATATTGAGTCAATGTTCGATGAAGTTAAAAGCTGTGATATTAATTTGTCTGTCTTGTCAAAGTGGCCTGACATATTCAAACATATTAAGAAGACAGCATTCAGCTTATCTTTCCTCGTCTGGACTATGTAAGGATAAATTGATAAGTCTTATTCTAAGCATATTTGCTAGATAAAACAGTTTATTTCTTGCATGCAATGGAAACAAAAGCTTTTTCACTGATCGCTAATACTCTAGTTATAGACTATGGCTTTTTGCTATGACATGTTCCAGTTCAGATGAGTTCAGTTCAAGCAAACTTACCGCGACTAAATATTTACAACATGACACCAAATTTACTGCACATTCGGAGCTATTCTGAAAAATACAGCACTAATCGAAACACATTTCTTATAGAAGGTATTAGCCTACACAACCTGATCTCTGTAGAGATGTTGTGTACAAACTCCGTACATTACAGAACCGTGACTATTTCTATCTACTACTACAATATAAAATGTAAAACGAAAATCACGGCACTCATAATTTCAACATTCATGGACATGTTTCGACCGTAAAGCCTTCTTCTGAATGACTGTGTATTGTATATAAACAAATATGACGTCACATCCATTAAATAGTTTGAATATTTTCATAATAATATGGTATGGATCAAACAAAGATACCATAGTTTTAATTACAAAATATGTTTAAATACATGGTTGAATATTTAAATAAACACATCCATGATAAACAGAAAATATACAAAGATAAATAAGAATTGAAGCCTATTATGAGCGTGAAAGACGCTTAAAACGCTTAAAACAGCTCAACAAGCACGACTTGCTCTGCAGAACCCGACGCTTTACACGATTCAAATCAGCTTTTGGAATTTGCACATTCTCAACTGGGACGGCACTGTTAATGTACTCATTTAGAAAAATATATTGACGGGTAGAAACGGTCGTGCTCAAAAGTGATAATACTGCCATATAATATTTGAAATAACAAATACTGCATCATTTTGAATTTAGTTCATCGCGCAGAACAGTTCAAATGCATATTAAGTAACAGTGATTTTCAAAACTGAAAAAATGCTCCTGTTAAGATCATCTGATGCTTTCGTACAAAGTTTATGTTTCCAAAACGTCTCTTTCATATACTCAAAATCGCACTAACCATCTAAGATAATTCTTCTGTATACAAATGTACTTTAAATTGAAAAGTAACACATTTCGAAATCTGATCTTTCTAAATGACTGTTTTTATTCAGTATTTCTGCTAAACACTAAAAGGGTTAGTTTATACATTGATGGACACATTATCGCAAATACAAAATGTGTCCCTTAATTGCGTACACCTTCATTCTTTTAACTGTCTTAAATGCACACAGTAATGAGTAATGTTCTTTCATTTCAAAGTGGTTACAATGTATTCCCAGGTTCTAACCGCACACTAGTCTAACCTGAGATAAAATGATTAACGTGTAGCTGTTTTAGCTAAAGTTTGAATTATTGGCAGTTTAGTTAGATTAGATCAGCGAATCTTCTATTAGTTTGTTGTTCACACTGTCACTCTTCAAATCACAGCAACGAAGAACATGCTCTTTTGGGGGGTCCATCTTCAAGCCATACTTCTATCACATGATGGTTTAGTCAGGTCACACATTGTTTTTACTATTAATAGATATTAACTGGGTGTAAGTGTTCTGTTTTGGTTTAAAGATTAGTCTGCAAGTCAATGCAAAGACAATTGAATTAACATTTTATTCACTGCAACATATACAAACTACATTTAAAGGTAAGCTATAAAGGAATGTCTTAAGATATAAACAGCTTGTCCATGTTCTCCTATCCCAGTTCCAAAAACTTTAATGTATATCAGGAAAAAACACATTTGTGACAGCCAGAAAATGGCCTGCAGACTTCTGTAAACACGCAAGCTTCCTGAGGCATTTTCTGAGAATAGGTAATTGCTACCAATTTTGCTTTCCCAGACGGAAAAACAGCTGGTCATATCGAAGAAGTTACACTGGTGCAAGACATTACACATAACATTATCAGCCTGTCTTGATCTTGTTACTATCCCATCTGAAACATTAACATGTATGTTTCAATCTACTTGGTTCTATGTTGCGATACAGCAGACCCAGCACATGTGACGTGATTGTCTCACAAGCTTCCACTATTGTACAATCCAATTGTTTTGCGTATCTCTATTCTTTTTGCTCATATTGAACTCATTTGCGCTTTCAGTTGTTTCTTGTTTTCGTATGAAAATAATGGAACTACATGTAAATAACAACTTTGTTTGCTCATTTTTTATGATCAAAATGTTTGACACATCTCTCTTTTTTCTTTGCTACAACTGTACTTTTCTCTCTAAAAAAGAAAACTAAAAGTAACCGATGAAAACTATGATCAGAAACGATTTCTTTTATAGTGATAGTTGTTTAGCAAGAGCTGAAACATAGAAAAGGGAGATACATTTGAATGCAACACTAGCGTATCTTGAAGCATCACCCATGACAGTAACGCTTGTTATTTTGTATCAAACAAAAGTCATTTACCATACAGACATAGATATTACACTTTTGAAAGCTTAAACATTAGAATTTAACTGCAAATAAAAGCATTTTCATGTTATGCATTATATATTGATATTTAACCATCGTTAATAATATTAGTCTGCATTATTTTCGTAACAAATCATATCTATTGACAATCGCCGATAGTGGGTATTTTCAATCTTAAACGCAAAATTGTATTTCAAAACACGCAGCACCTATAATTTATGTAAACCTTAAACTTTAGGAAAATGTGTAGGTTGTATATGTGAAGCAAATGTTTTATCTGCTACAAAATCGAAACATTTTGCAAATCTCTAACGTCACGTGTGATATTTGAAACTTCCTATCTCTCTATTTTATGTCCCTGACAGGAGTAACAATATTGTTACAATATTCTCGTGAAATATTGCACCAAACACGCAGGTGGAGTTTTAATTTTTAAGAAAGCCTATCAAATAACTCAAATGCAGTTAGCAGTTAGTGTGTACTTGCTTGTGATCATTTGCATGCGTGCTTTTATGCTAAGTGCATATTATGTTGATGTGTCTGGATAACAGTACTTTACTTTTTTAAGTTATTAACGTCTGAAACTAACGTTGAATTTAAAGCCGTATCATGCAGACAAAATAGGGAAGGGATTTGGATAATCCTTTAATGGTTAGAATGCTTACAACGCAATGCCTTACCGTAAGTGATTTCTCCCATTTGCTAGCATGATTAATAAGAGTTTGTTAACCCTTTTGGCTGATTAAAATAACTATTTCATTTGAAACAGATTTTAGATTATATCTGTTTTAATTCTGAGTTAAACATGTACTTACTTTTTGCTTTTTAAATGTTTCGTAATGTGATTGCAAAATATAGTACAGATCAGGGTTATACTCAATCCATTACTGCCTTTATAATTCTTGAAATATTTAGAATATAACGTCAAATAGTATTTTACTCCAAAATAATAACTCTAATCTAAATAATAAACTGGAATGGGGCAAATTTAAAACTGTTTAACATGAACTATTCAAGGCCATTAGAGTGAACGTATTGCCGACTCCGGTTATAGTTACACTTTTTATAGTATTGTTTTTGCAAAAATCTAAGCTTCAATAAAATTTGAAAATATACATTTTACGTCTATATTACTTGGCTGTAAACAGATTTTATTCTACTGAAAGATACAGCGGTCGCTCTTGTAGATAATTTCTTTGATAAAGTAAAAAAATGTATATCACTCGGTAAAGCTAAACTGTCGATCTAAATATAGACTGCTCATTCATCATGTGACAGAAAAATGTCACAGACAGCGTTTTTTCTGAGAATGAATTAATTGGGGGGGGGGGGGGGTATGTTAAAACTCTCTTCCCGTCGTTTTACTATAATTATAATATATGGTAAATGCCCAAAATATATCAATTCTATATGAAATATTTGCAGTTAAGCTGACATTTTAGGCCCCTGATCTGAACTATGCTTCGTGGTGAAAATGTTAAAACTTTTGAACGTATAAGCTATCAAAATTTGAAAGTGCAAAGACCAATTGCCTAACGTATTCTTTAGCGTCATGGTTTGAAGACGGCAGACTATCAAAGTTAAGCAACATTTGGTGTGACATGTGCTTGGATTGATGACCCGTTTTGCTGGACAATTATTGCAGCATGTTTTACCCTACATCTTGCGAATGATATGAAAATGGTGTTTTATTGTACTTTTGATCAATGTTTATCATGTTATGATGTTTTCAGCTTCAATTTTTCAATCAACTTGGTATAAAAATAGTAAATGTGATTCGTTGTGATATTTTCAACACTACCAAACACCGTGTGCAATGATGAAAATCTTTATTCAAAGACAGCCAGATACAACTATAACAAACTTAAGCGCAACTGTTTTAAGCGACCAAACATATGTGGGCGTATAGTGGCCTTACTATGGGAGGGAACCGGAGAACTCGAAGAAAACCCACCCGTCGGCGCTAACGATTGCCCAAACCGGGCAGCATGTAACTGGTGTTTATTTATACCTTCGTTCTAAAGATGTAATTTTTAGCTCGACTATTCGAAGAATAAGGAGACTATTGCACTCGCCCCAGCGTCGGCGTCGGCGTCGGCGTCTGCGTTGGTTAAAGTTTTTCATAAAGTCAAATATCTTGAATACTATCAAAGGTATTGACTTG
>JAUMHA010181937.1:4724-16381 GCA_032359765.1 Saxidomus gigantea
GGTCGGGGCAAAAAAATAGGGTAGGTCGGGAAACCTGAAACAAACATATTTTTTTTTTTACGCCTAAGCTAATATTCAACCCTTAACGACGCATACTTGGCTGTGCCGACCAATTTATGAAAACGACTGGTACCTTTTTTACACGATCGTATAACAGCGTAGCCGGGTGCCTATAATTTACTTTTTTTAGAAATGACATAAACACTATCCCTGAGATGTGATAGAAGGAATAGAGTTGTTTCAAATTTTGTATTTATATATGTTCCGTACAACATGGGACAAGTATTAGATTGGGTGACGGGTCCACATCCCAATCATCTGTGGTGGCTCTCTGCCAACAG
Organism: Saxidomus gigantea; assembly: GCA_032359765.1. Lineage (NCBI taxonomy): Eukaryota > Metazoa > Mollusca > Bivalvia > Venerida > Veneridae > Saxidomus > Saxidomus gigantea. Next base: position 5,066 of record JAUMHA010181937.1, read on the forward strand.
GCATAAGAGCTTGGTATTCCTAGAAACGGACCCGATAGGATCTCCATAAGTACATTAAGTATAGCTGAATGATTCTGGAGCCAAGTGATAGCAAATTTATTGTACTGTTATATATGTTATTATTTTTATCATCAGTAAGCTGTTGTCAAATAAATAATAGCCTCTGTTCAATCAGCTGTAAATAGTACATTTTCTTTTTTGTGACTTGTTCTGTCATGGGTGTTGTCTAAAAGAATTGGCTAGATACGATTTAAAAGCACTTTTGATCTGTTTTAGATAACGAAGCACCGGAAATTGAATGCCTTACACCGCAAATATTTTACGCAGACCGGGGGAGCTTTAAAACTTCCGTCGCATGGATCGAGCCGACCGCAACAGATAACGTAGATCCGAACCCTTCCATTGTACAAAAATCTGGTCCCTTACAAGGCCAGTCTCTGGTAGAAGGAGTTCACTTTGTGGCCTACAATGCAACAGATAGTAATGACAACTCCTACTCAGCAGTGTCAGAATGTATTATTTCCCTGGAGGTTAAAGGTACATTTGTATAATGTACGTGTACAGTCAAATCTGTGGTACAGACCATCTCCGAATTAAGGTCACACTGTGAGTAAAGACCAGTCTTTCAAAAACCATCATTGTTTAAACAGAACAACTTGACCTCCCAATTAAGGTCACCTCTCAACAAAGGCCATATTTTCACTCTCCAAAGGATGGCCTTTGTTCACAGGTTTGACTGTATTTGCAAACCTTTTACATATTTTACGTAGATTTTCAGTTTAAGTAAATGCTTTTGTTTCCGTACTCAATTTATGACGTGGATGGATTAAATACTGCCAGTCCTTATCTATTAGAAATCTTGACAAATCATTCTTCATAAGTACTTTTCTTTTCAACATAAAACATTTCCAAGTGTTCTATTGGCTTAAAATGATTTTGCGAATGCCACATTTCATAGCAACTGAACATCTGAATATCAATATTTTTATTGATTGACTGTCGCCATTTTATTAGTAAATACAGGAAGTTTATGTTCCACTCTGGCTGCATGATTCTGCTTTCGCAACCAGTGCAGAGTATGACCCGAATGCAAGGATGGTCTGTTCGCTATTCAGTCCAGTACCAATGGCGTCCGTCCGCATTGAAAGGTAGACGCATTTATTGTATAAATATAAAGGGGAACTGGTTAAATAATTATGTATAAATACTTTTTGAAATCCGGGTTATATATGTAATATGAAACTCATTTCTTCCGTATTGAATACGTAATCAAGATGAATTCTTTTTCTCAACAGTGATCAAGTGTTCGACTGGGCCCACTGATGTTTTGGACGTATCACGTTTTATGACTTATAATTGTAGTGATACGTCATTCTATAACGGTGTGTCATGTATACTCGACTGTGATATCAATTTACCACTGAACGGTACGGATCTGATGACTTGTGAACGCGATGGAACAACCGACAAAGGCGTCTGGAGCTGGGGGTCTGGAAATCAACCTTTCTGTCAGGGTAATTTCGAAATATTTTTAATTTGACAAACTTACAGTTAACACTCGTAGACAAATTGGTCTCAAGTCATTTTAGTATAAAAGAGTTTTATTCATGTCTGCTTTTTTCCGTTCTTTTTCCTTTAATTTGTTGAAGTGCTTACTTGGACAAAGGCAGATGATGATGATACATGCATTGATGATGATGATTATGATAAAATGATGACAAAACTGATGATCATGATGATGATGATGATTATAAAATGCTGACAAAAATGATGATAGTGATGCTGCTGATGATGATTGTTACAAAAATGATGTAGATGATATTTAAATGTACAATGTGTTGACATTGCAGTGGTTGAATGCCCTCCATTGGATCCACCTACAAATGGTGCTTTTACATCAGATTCTGTGCTTGCAAGACCACTTCATGTTATGTTATGTAAGAAGGGTTACGATATTCCCCCCGTTGGGTCTCTGTTCCAAGGGAGACTATCGTGTCAAGACAGCGGGAAATGGTATCCGTTAGATGCATTTCCTGACTGCATTGGTAAGTTGACTTAATTTTGTTTTCACGTAAATATGCTAGTACGTGTAATACATTTTGGGCATCAGGCTGCTAGATTGTTAGTCAACAGGCAGAGCCTCGTTACCGCCAAAACACTTACCCTCGAGCCAGTTTTCCCAAGAAACATAATTGTTCTTTCTATTTTTGTGATCGAATATCAATTTCCAGCAGTTAGTGGTAGAGCGGGATATCAAGCCTGTGACCCCCGGAATACCAGCCCAGCACATTACAGCTATACCATGCATCCGCTCTGGACAGAGAACAGAAATCTTCAGCGCAGTTATCTTATTTATCTTACATGTATTTAGCTCACTGTAGCTGCATGTGAAAATAATATTTATAATAACTAAATTTCTCCCAGTTCAAGCATGACACTTTTCAGTACATTGTAACCCCAGTTATCAACTAAAGATGTACCAGAAACTAAACATCTGCACAATTGTTTTAATGTTACTTTTGCAACTTTTTGTTTAGTGACTTGATTCCAGCAGGAGCCCACATTTTCATTTTTGAATGATATAGATTTTAAATATTTTTTTTCTTTCGCACAGTACTTAACGTAGGGCTCCAGACCTAGCAAACTTATATTTTATATTCTGATGATAACCACTGTCACACCACTATGAAGAAACCTCAGACTCTTCACAGTAACAAACTGTAACGATCCAAACCGATGTGTCTATTAGCTTATCAAATTCCCAATTTCATCGTTACGGTAAATTGACTTGCACAACTAAAGATCTATAATGTCCTAAGGGATTAGCGAGCAGTTAGTAGTAATTAACATGTTTTGATAAGAGAATACACTGTGTGCATAACTGACAAGTAAGCCCTTTATTAACGAGGACAAAAGTACCAGCTAGACTAAAAATGGTTCTGCGGGCAGAGCCCCGCCTTAAATCCCAGTCCTAAATCCGCGACTGTATTCTGGTAAGAAGGAAGCCAAAGCACTGAAAATACTGGTGGGACGGTTGTGTTTGACTGTGTATAATAAATTTAGGCAAGCAATACTGAAATGTTTAACTTAAAGTGTAATACTGAAATGTTGAATTTGAATTTACTGATATTGTAAAATAAATGTACTGATAGGAAAATAATAGAATCATAGAATCACAGAGCCAGGAAGCCTTTCATATTTTTGCAAGGTAATTGAAAAAGAAATCTATTCTATATTTCGTATATTAACATGTACATCGATTTAAAGAGTAAAGTTAGAAATGTTTATTTTTACATATAAAGGTCATTTTCGCCGGTAAGACATCTTTCTTGGTAGAATAAGAGCAACTTGTTATTGTGGTCCTGGGACTTTAAAATGACACAAGATGAAGACCAACGTGAAGGAAATGAATGAAAACTGATTTGCAATTCCCACAAACTTGTATTTCATATTGCAGATATCCCGTTTTAGGAAAAACATGTTGTAAGCATTTTTCCAAACATTTTTCTGAAAGCAAAATTAAAATATGCTACACCAGCCTAAACGCAGTAGCTTCTGTCTGAAATTGCTTTCAATTCTGTTTTACGCTAGTCTAACAAAAACAGGGTTGATACTATTAAATACATAAACTGCCAGTTTATCGTAGTATGCAGCAAGGCTGGCATTGTGTACGAACTGCACGTCTGACGAATGCAACTCGTTGTATAAGCTTAACTCCATACAGTAATGCATTTACGCACTTTTGGTGTATCACATATCAAACAGAAGAACATACTTGTTTCATACCACTCTGTATATTCAAGTCAACTTAGAGTACCTTTATTTCACTTATTTCGTTTTAAAAATTTATCTTAACTTGTTTATATACTAAAACTTGACAGTACTCATTTACAATTTTGTCATCCCTTATGACTGGCCATAATTTTTCACATCTGCTACAAGTGTCAATGCAAAGTCGAGTTAAACATTCAGCAACAAATGTGACTTGTGCTGTTTCCACAAAATAATGTTGAAATTGACAACATCTATGACATAGCAAAATGATTAAAAACGTGGATGATGTGTCAGTATGTATTGTTCATTTTACATATCGCTCTGCACATTTTGGAAATTCTTGAAAGTATTCTGTAAGACATATTTCTTTTTTATTCAATGAAGGGTATAGAGATCTATAAGAAATAAGCTAAAACAATACTGTAACAGATTATGTTTATGTTGTAGTTCCTACCCTGCCCTGGTTAAATATGCCGGCAGAGCTTTACTTCGAAGGTGACTGTAATGACGACACGACGAAAGATCAAATCAAAGATATAGTTCTAGAGTACTTATCTAAACTCCAGGCAGATATTGACCAATCAATTTGTCCGGATGTCGACACCTGTAAAGCTGAAAATCTTGATGTTGTCTGTGGCGACACATCTGGGCGAAAAAGAAGATCGAACCAACATGACATTACCAATCGACAAATCGGATTTGTGCGAGTCCAGTGGGATAATACTATTGTTTTCAGTCAGGGGAACTCGACAGCCCAAGAGAAATACCTTGAAATCTTAGGTGCATTTGATGATATTGAGAACAAGATTCAGGAGGATGTAAACAACGGAAAAGTAAATGTATCGACTGTGGACTTAACGATATCTTCTGATGCTTTTCAAGTAGACAAATCAAAACTTCAAAGTTTATTTTGCCAACCTGGGTACTTATTAGATACAGGAAGCGTTGTATGCAGTAAGAACCTTTTAAGTTTAGATTCAACGAATTTGAAATTTGGTACTATTGTAATTTAATACGATATAACAGTCAGTTGCAATACCAGTATTGTGTAGAGGAAGGAAAATAATTATGTAAGGCCGAAAAAAGATATCTGCGACTACAGTATTATAAATGAAAAGTTATAGCTACGCTCCACAATCAGAGCCCTTCTTTGTCGTATGTTTTCGACCGTTTAAGTAAAATATGGTAAAATGCTACGTTTAATAATTACTTGTTTTACAGAACCTTGTCCTCCTGGAACATACTTTAATTCAACTACAACGAACTGTGAATATTGTAAAATAGGTGAATACATGGACCATGAAGGTGCATTAAAATGCGATGCATGTCCTGAAGGACATAGCACATTGTCGACAGGCTCAAAATACACAAACAAATGCATACGTAAGTACACTGACATATATCCTTGCATCGATAATAGTCATTGTAATTTTAATATTTACTCTTTTTTAAATTGATTGGGAACAACACTCAAGAAACATACCGATATGTTTTTGTATTTGAATTGTCTAACCGATGTAATTGTGTATACTTAAAAGTAGTACTATTGCACAGAACCAAAAGCGTTATATATACTCCGTTACAGTACGCAGTAAATTTAAATCAGCTTTCAATTTAAAATGCTGCTACATGTATGTAAATATCTCTTCTACTATGAAACCGTGGAAAAAAATGATTAATGTACGAATTCAAAATAATGACAACAACTCGTGATTAATCTTTATGTGAACATTTGAAATCCGGGAATTTAAGTACCAACGAGTAGCCCTTTCTAAGATATCCAGGAATATAAATTTTGTGTACATTCACATCCGGTGCAATTTTATTTCGTTTCAGCATTATGCAGTCCAGGATACGTCTCTAGTTCTACAATGGAACCATGTTCCGCATGTCCAGTGGGTACCTACCAACATCTGCAAGGCCACGATACATGCTTGTCATGCCCCTTGGGGACTGCAACAAACAAAACAAGCAGTACTACTGTAGATGATTGTGATTTCTTTGATATTTCCGTTGGGCAGATGTCTCAGAGAACAGAAATTGGCAGCTTTTCTGCGGGTGGACCACACACTTTGTCATTATCCGTTTGGTTAAAACCTCGAAGCAATGAGATATCGGAAATGTCTGTTTACATCACCGACAATGTCATAGGCGATGTTATTACTTTAACTGCGTCTGATCTATTGTATTTCGGATTTGGAACAAGGTTGGTTTTCAAAAATTTAATAGAAATGTATATATACATGTAAGTATATGTATAATGCATTGAATATAAATGACTTGATATGGCTTTAAAGCGTAGCACAGTTAATTTTGTTAATTAATCTTAATGAAGTCATGTTTATTGTTTTTTTCGGCATTTTAAGGGTTTTAAACCTTAAGACTAAGTATAATTATGTATATATACTATATAATATATCGGCGACTGTTATTCTGTCCAATACTTGACCCATAGAGAGGACTGTTTATGAAGGTCACGATCAAATTCCACTGATTTAATTCGGACCATTGAAATCCGACTTAGGAGCCCGAACCACGGTATCCCCCTGCATTAATATCATTCAGGTGTGTATAGTTCTAAATAAGGTTGTTTTATTATAATGTGTAAAGACGGAGATTCTGCTTTCTAAAACAAGTTATCAATCTGCTGTCATTATATGAATTGGGACGTTTGTATTACATACCATCATATCAGCTGCATTATTTTTATCAAAAGGTGACCTTTCAGAAAATGATTTCTAAGATGACTACTAAGGTATACTTCGTAAAAACCTAATCTCGGGGGTCAATGTTATGGCAGTTCTAACATTTGTCCTGCAACAATGTTTGATGTGTTTTTTCTTAAAGATTCAAACCAAGTTGTATGATAATTACAGTTCCGCCGTCCGAATAAACACGACATTGTCACCAGAACGTTGGACCCATATCATGTGCACTGGAGATTTGGCCTCGGGTGCATTACAAATCTATGTTGATGGTGAAATGGTAGTCGATGATGCGGGCGGTACGCCAGATTCCTCAAGGACGGTCTCAGCTGGAACCGTTCAAATGCTCTCGAACTCTAAAGGCGAGCCTATTTTTTTAAATAAATTTCTTGATCAGGTTGGTAAGAATAGTCTTTAAACAATTACTTTTGCACCTGATTGATTAAAACAATTGCATCGTTCTGCCTTGATATACCGGTATTTGGACAGAAGGGTTAAATGTTAAAATAAGTAAACAATGTCAGAGGACTTCACAGTATGTCCTACAATAATGTATTCAGTGTGTTTGCATTAGAAGGGAGCAATTATACATAATGAAATACAAACTTGTTGATCGTTTTTACTTAGGATTGTTTTCCATGCAAAGTATTGCTGATTATTTTAAGTTTATGTTGTCACTTATTTTTCAGGAATGTATATATCCGGTTTAGTTGTATATGGTCGCCTTTTAAGTAATAATGACATGATGTCACTTGTCCAGGCATGCGCAGTGGCATCAAGTGATGACATTTTCTCCATGGCAGACATAATACCTAACATTGTGCAAGGCATTTCGATTATCGCACCAACAACTTGTGACCGTAAGAAAATACAGTATTTCTAAATTTAATGTAACCGCTATGAGTATTACTATTGTATCTCAGGTCAGTATGTCATTTGGCAAGGTCACAGTGACCCTGAATAGTAAAACGGTTTCCGGATGATTACTTGAAAATGTTGGACCTAGCATCTTCAAACTTAATGTGGAGGTTTGTCATGACCAGCAGATAACCCCAAATTGATTTTAAGGTTAGTATGTCAAACGTCAAGGTTACGGTGACCCGTATTTTAAAACAGTTTCCGAACGATAACTCGAGAACGCTTAGGCCTAACATCTTGAAACTTGATGTGACGGTATAGGGAGCCTAACAGTTTTGAGATAAGAAGGTCAAAGGTCAAGGTCAAAGTGACCCGGAATCGTAGAATGGTTTCCGCTCAATAACTTTAAGTTAGGAGTGACCAATTGCAATGGAATTTCGTTTGTAGGTAGTTTGCTGGGAGAGGAAGCTTGGGTTGCATTTGGGGTCACTAGGATCAAGGTCAAGGTCACTGTAACTAAAAATAGAAAAATGGTTTCCGCTTAATAACATGAGTTAGGAGTAGCCAATTGCAATGAAACTTGGTGTATAGGTAGCTTGCATGGAGAGGAATATATTAAAATATGTTATCTTTTAATTTTTAGCTCGACAATTCGAAGAATAAGGAGGCTTTTGCACTCACCCCGGCGTCGGCGTCGGTGTAGGCGTCGGCGTCGGCGTCAAATATTTTGAATATCATCAAAGGTATTGACTTGAAACACAAAAAAATATCTTTACCATCAACATTTACACCTGTGGAAACAATCCCCATAACTCTGTTTTGCTTTTTGACTGATTTATGTCCCTTTTTAACTTAGAAGTTTTTGTTAAAGATTTTTATAAAGTCAAATATCTTGAATACTATCGAACATATTGACGTGAAGCTTAAAAGTTATGTTTGCTATCAACATCTTCACCACTGTTTTTGCTTTTTGACAGATTTATGCCCCATTTTAACTTTTTACACTTTTTACCAGACTGAAATACTCAAAATGGCTCATTTTTGAAATGTCATAAAATAATCATGCAACATGCAGCAGTTATGCTTTTTAAATTTTATGAATATCAATTTTGAAATGATTCCCCCCACTCCTCCCTCCAGTTAGCTTACAGAATCCAGGGTAGGACTTTGAACGTAATGTACATTTACAGAGGTCTTTGAACAAGTTTCATATCTTTGACCTTAATTCTTATAAACAATTACACAATACACCAGTCCTGTTCTTAAATTGAAAAACCCATTTTACTGACAAGCTTTCGAATAGTGGAGCGTGCTGTCATGAGACAGCTCTTGTTTATATTGTTTTTAGTAATAAATTTTTAATTTCTTTAAGAGGGGTTGAGGAGGGGTAAAGGGGGGAAAGGTCATCGTAACTTTATTTTTTATCATTATTATTTTATTGTTTGACGCCAACAAAATTGTTTTAGGTCAAGGTCACAATTAAAAATAGATTTTTAGCAAAAAAAGTCTTTTTAGAGGTCAAGTTTTTAATTAATTTATCCTACACTTTCTACAGATGCCGTTTGTTACACTGACTTTTACTTTAAAAACTGTTCCTTTCATAGTACAACTTTTGCACCAAGGGGGCATACGCGTTTTACAAACAGCTCTTGTCTTTATCTTGTTACAAAGAAATAACAAACCATAATTTATTTCTTCGCGTAGTTCGAATGACAATGACACAATTTGACCTATGATTCGGGTACAAATGTATTTGGTAAATATGTGAAACAAGAGAAAAAAGTTCAAAAGCGCTGAAGCAAGTAAACACCTCTTCCTCTGTGTATTCTATAACAAAAAAAAACATCAAAACGTCATGATTTACTGAATAATTTAACAGTTTGCTTTATCCTTGTCTATTCTGAAAAAAGGTAACGGTACATCGGTATGTATACAAGTATGTATGGTAATATTTTAGCTATTGATGAATGCGCCGATAAACCATGTGGCAATCATACCTGCATCAACATGGTAGATGATTTTGAGTGCATATGTCAGGGTGGAATGACTGGTGACCTTTGTGATATACCACCGAATTACTGTCAAGATCACGAATGCGTTCATGGTGAATGTGTCCCGGATACCGGAAAATATACGTGTAATTGTACAGACGGATATACCGGAGTTTTCTGCGATACACCTCCAGGTACGGTTTAACTAAAACTCAAAACAGACCTGAATTGTGTATTTGAGCACGTTTCGATATTACATTCAATGCAAAGCATGTGCTATTAACAATTGTCATAATGTTCATGAAAGACTTAAAATTTGGACTCCTCCCTAACGCAGTTATTGTTTAACCCAAAAACAATGAAAATGTTTAACATTTGCATGGGTTCTTCCACGTACATTGCATCTCTAAACCCTTTGACAAAAATCTTATTACATGTTCAAGTGTTGTAACGGAGATGGAATGTTTTTATATTGGCTTTCTTCTATCTTTGAAACGAAAGTGAACGGAGAGTGGTCGCAGTGGGGTGAATGGAACGGATGTGACGTCACATGTGGTGGTGGTACACGTTCAAGGACCAGGAGTTGTTCCAATCCACCCCCCGGCTTCATGGGGCAGGACTGTACTGGGAACAACATGGAAACCGAGTCGTGCAATGACGAAATATGTCCGGGTAAGTATAAGATTACTTCAAAGGTAAGCTAAAAACGAAAAGTTACAATGTGTTCTTATTGAACAGCAATACAAAGTTTTGAGTAACATAAACCCTATTTTCTACACTTTGGAATGCATAATACTTCTTGAATAACATGTAGGGTTTTGACACTACATGTGACGTCATAATTGTGACGTAAATATTCCGTTTGCTTGGTTATCTTCAATAGTTGATGAAGTTCTTTTCATAAAAGTATGTGAAACCATCTGACCATAACCAACATTTGTATACATATTTCAGTTTGCCCGGATCTCCACAGAAAGTTTGGAACAATTGTTACTTGTAACGATAATGTACAAGAAAACCTTTTGGAATGTAATATGACATGTATAACAGGCCGCTATTTAGCGAATGGTCGTACAAAATATTGGTGTGGACCGTCAACAAAACACAAATGGTTGCCTCAAAATGAAGCCCCAGATTGCGTTGGTAAGTACTTCATTAATGAATTCTTGTAACAGACATTTAATTTAAACAGACCGATGTTCCCTTAAATGTAGATTCTAAACGTTTCAAAATGAAGTCGTGCACTTTGTAACACGTTTACTTCTTCTATTAACATTATATCATACAGGCTGGTATTTGATGAATATATGTCTGAATATTTTCTTGTACCATTATAATTATATATGTTTAGTGTTTGCCCTGCATTTTTGTCCAATGAAAATGTCTAAAAAATTTAAATATTCCCTGTCTTTTTGCCATACACTTCTGACAGGTTAATCTATGTATTACTCTATTTTGATAGAGCGAGACTCTGTAGACCTGTTTCTGCATGACTTCATAAAATGTAGTAGGAAATAAAGTCTAGATATAGTGCAAACACTAAGTCAGTTAGAGGCTAAAATAGAAAAAAATATCCAACATAGAAACCTAGTCGGTCGCTCGCGCTCCTTCCTTTGGGTTTCTGTAATGTATAAATGTCTCTATCTAGCCTCTACCTATTATATAAGGAGTACATTAATTCGTTTTATCGTTATTTGTTTTGTTTATGTGGATGTATAACTCCTCTGGATTATTACCCTAGCTGTTAGCCGAGGGTAATAATATAAACATATACCACGTCAAAAACCAAACGTCAAATGTTTTATTACACAGAGGCTTATTTAATTTATTCACCAGCTAGCTGCATTTAAATACCCAATTGTTGCATCATTGCAATGAAAAGACAAGTACATCAGCTCGGAATTAACGTTAACTTAAAGGTCCACTACTAAGCAAAAATTAAGTGACAGTTATTTCAATGGCAAGTACATTACCTTATGCAAGACACT